>OMLB01056095.1:0-35104 GCA_900302555.1 Myripristis jacobus
GAAAGGTGATCTAAGCAACTTTGAGCGTGGCATGGTTGTTGGTGCCAGACGGGCTGGTCTGAGTATTTCACAATCTGCTCAGTTACTGGGATTTTCATGCACAACCATTTCTAGGGTTTACAAGAATGGTCTGAAAAAGGAAAAAACATCCAGTATGCGGCAGTCCTGTGGGCGAAAATGCCTTGTTGATGCTAGAGGTCAGAGGAGAATGGGCCGACTGATTCAAGCTGATAGAAGATCAACTTTGACTCAAATGACCACTCGTTACAACCGAGGTATGCAGCAAAGCATTTGTGAAGCCACAACACGCACAACCTTGAGGCGGATGGGCTACACCAGCAGAAGACCCCACCGGGTACCACTCATCTCCACTAAAAATAGGAAAATGAGGCTACAATTTGCATGAACTCACCAAAATTGGACAGTTGAAGATTGGAAAAATGTTGCCTGGTCTGATGAGTCTTGATTTCTGTTGAGACATTCAGATGGTAGGGTCAGAATTTGGCGTAAACAGAATGAGAACATGGATCCGTCATGCCTTGTTACCACAGTGCAGTCTGGTGGTGGTGGTGTAATGGTGTGGGGGATGTTTTCTTGGTACACTTTGGGCCTCTTAGTACCAATTTGGCATTGTTTAAATGCCACAGCCTACCTGAGCATTGTTTCTGACCATGTCCATCCCTTTATGACCACCATGTACCCATCCTCTGATGGCTACTCCCACCAGGATAATGCACCATTACATGTCACAAAGCTCAAATCATTTCAAATTGGTTTCTTGAACATGACTTCACTGTACTAAAATGTCCCGCACAGTCACCAGATCTCATCCCAATAGAACATCTTTGGGATGTGGTGGAGCGGGAGCTTCGTGCCCTGGATGTGCATCCCACAAATCTCCATCAACTGCAAGATGCTACCCTATCAATATGGGTCAACATTTCTAAAGAATGCTTCCAGCACCTTGCTGAATCAATGAAAGGGGGTCAAACACGGTATTAGTATGGTGTTCCTAATAATCCTTTAGGTGTGTATATGGACTCAAACTGTGGCAGCGGCTGGATCGGTAAATTTTATCATGTTCATTATTTGTTATGAAACTGGCTTTTACTGTCACAGCTGCTGGTTAGTTGGAGTATTTCACTAAGCGGCTAATGTTAAGCTGAGTTTGTTAACCCGGATTTAAGGGATACCTTGGATGTTTGTGTCCAAGAAGCAGGATTAGATTAACTCTAGATCAGTTGCTATGGTAATTTACAGTCAAGACAAGCTAACTTGCTTGGTAGCAGGTTTATTTATGGTTTCCACCCATCCTGTAAAATATGGAATCGTCCTGTATATGACAGTTAGATGTTGCATCTGGTTTTGAATCAATATGGGACGGGATTTGTTCTGTGTTTTCATAAATGTATATCCACCCACATTCTGTGAAATCCCACCCTACTCTGCCTCTGATTGGCAAGTACTTGCTGCCTTAGTTGGTTAGATTTACACATGAGGATTAGAGCCAATTAGAGCCAGAGTAAGGGCGGCACTTCCTCAAAGAATGTGGATGGGGAAAAAAATTGCGGATAAGTGTCATACCACCGCCATCTTTGGCGTTATAGACTCTCCTATTCAGAATTTTTGAAACAGCTTATCTCTGATTATAATGTCTCTGCCTGTACTGTCATGCATGCCACCGGTTACAGACGCCAGTGCTGCAGGGGCATTTAAAAAATGTCTACCCCCAGTGCACCACCACCACTGGGAGCGAAAACGTATGCAGAAATACAGGCATGAGTAGGAAGAATTAAGTACTTGGCTTGACAGCATCAGGGAAAATGAATACAAAGCCAACTGCAAGATATGTCGGCGAACGTTTCCTGTGACGCATGGTGGCCTGGCAGACGTTAGACAGCATGCCTCAGGAGAGCAACATCCCTGTAATATCAGAGCCCAGAAGAACCAAGCAGCAGTGTCACTGTTCCTCACACTTCAAGCATCTTCCCAGACTTATTTCACATCGAGTTAAATACATAAACATCAAGCTTATATAAATAAAATATATAAATATAGTGGCCATGTAAAGAAAATTAACCACTCTAATATGATATATGCTCAACGAACATGGAAAATTGAATTCTTCAATACTAATGAAAACATTCAGAGAAAAAGTTATTGTTACTATTTAATATTGTTACTATAATATTGTTAATATTTTCATCACATTCAAAAACGCTTGAAGATATTTCTGTGTATTATGCATTATAATGTGAAAGTGTTTTATATTTGAAGAATACAGTGTTATAAGGTTGACCATTACATTGAATTTTTTATTAGTGTGGTTTCACTTCTCTTCTGTACATAAGCCAGATGAAAAAAATGTATTAGCCAAACCCGTGTTCACACAACACTATGCAACTCATACTATCAATTTCATTAACAATTTGTCATCCCACTCCTCCCCTCTTGGTTACCTCAGCTGAGCTAATGCAGGTGTATCACACGGTTAAGCACCACCTCAGCTACAACAGTGCTGACTGTGCACACAAACTCAATTAAAATTCTGCACGATTCCAAAGTCAGAAAATGTCTCTGGTGAGAACAAAGGCAGAGGCAATGGTCAAAGACAACCTTGCTCCTAAGGTGATGTTATGTCTTAACATCTGGTGAACCCCTGGCCTTCTCCATACACAGATGCATGCCTCAAATAAGGGAAACAGGAAGATGCTTCCCCTTGCTCTCCAGTTCCTCAAGCCAGAGGGTGGGGTTACCGATAAAATGCCTGATTTCATTCACAGTCAGCTGCCAGGACTATAGATTGCAGCTAATCCCTTGATAAGTTTGGCTTATCATTAGATCAATTAAGTGACAGCATTGAGTGCAGACACATGTCAGCAATGCAATCCATCTTCAGCAACTGAAGAAAAAGCAAAAAGATTTGGTGCCAAGGCCACATTGTGTACAACACAGCGATGTATGCTCTCGACCAGCTTGCTGTAGATGTGGAAAACGTGCTAAACAAAGAATCCCTCAGAGAGTTAGGAATATATCTTATAGGAATTTATTTTATTACAAATATCCAATTCTTAATAAACAAACTGTTTCAAGTGAAAAATTGTCAGATACTAATTAAAAAAAAAATGCTGCTTCAAGAGAGGTATAAAGAGGCAAGTGTCCCGGGGATGCAAATACTCACACACAAACACAGTCACAGCGAACCCAATCTCAAATGGTGCCCAGTCCTTCAAGTCACAGCATGCAGTGAAGGGGAGCTCACCCAAGTGGCTGACCCCCACCAGGCGGCACTCAGCTGCCCTTCAATATACTAAAACAGTTAATCAAGCAGAGATGAAAGAAAAAAAAAACATACCAGTGGTTTTAATATGATGACCTCCAAAGGAAAGATAAATCTACAATATTATATAATTAGGCCCCACCTAAACTTCCATAACTGGGAGGCTACAACCCCGGCAACAAGGGACAAATGCTGGGGGGGGTCTGCCTATAGCAAAACACATGTTAGTGTCTTAGCATCAGACAAATAGACCTCAGGAGCCATCAAACACAATAACCTACCTCAAACGGACAACCCATGGGAGGAGAATTAACCAGTGTTGCATGCTAGCAGTCAAACTACCCCCTTTTTATACACTGCAGTGATCTGCAAATTGGAAAACTGGTTAGTGGGTGGAGCTGCTTCCTCACCACACCTACCTACAGGGACTGCGTTCAGGGACAGGTCAGGAGCGGGATTCCTTCGAAGGTGATTTCAAAAACCTATTAAGGACCATGTTCCCTGCCACACAGCTGTCAACCGGCTTATGCAAACCTGGACTGCTCTGGAGTCTTACTTCATTTGCCTGGGGGATGAATGTCCCCCCCACAGTTCTGAGCTTTGTTAAAGCCAAGTTAAAACTCAACTGAGGAAGACAGCGACATTGTGGAGGTCCACCTCCTCTGCTGTAGTAATATCCTCTTTGAGGAAGATGTAAAGAAGCTGGGAAGCGATTGAACTCCTGTGTTGAGTTATATTCCATCATGGATAACTTCAAGCAGAAACTCACAGAGACGAGGTGACCAGTTCTAGGGCTGCTTAACGCAAGTAAAGCTGTAACGTCTCCTTCCACATGAAGCAAACAAGGCAAGGGCAGATTTCACTGTTTTACTTACCATATGTTGAATTTCTTATTTCTGTCTCTATCTCTACATTATATTTCTTATCTCATATGTTGAGAAATGGTTTGACCTTTTGGAGAGCACCATGGTACGCGCTCAGTGATATCGAGAGGATCACCGGTGAGCTCAACCTCATCCATAAAGTCAACATGGATGAACTATATGATGAATGCACCACAGCAAATACCACTCTGAAGGGGCTCAAAGAATATGCAGAAGACGACTGGAAGTCCAGGGGTGAGGCTGCCAGGTGGGTGGCTGTATTTCAGGTAGCTGACCTGTCTACCATGCTATCCATCATCAGCCATATCCTCAGCCTCCACTGAATATGTGGGAAGGATATTTTCCCGAATGGAAACAAATGGAGTGGCAGCAGGGACAGGTGCTCCACAGAGCTCATGAGGAGTGAGGTCCTCATCCCTCTCAACACTGAGCAGTCCTGTTCAGAGTTTCACTGTAATGTTTTGAAAGACAAACAGCTAATCAGTGCTGCAAGGAGTGATAAGAAGTACATGCGTGTGGAAAAAGAGGTAAGTGAGGAAGAGTGAGAGAGAGAGCTGCTTACTAACCCTGGTCTACTGCTCCACACAGAAAAGAAGGAACATTTTCTGATGAACCACTGACAGTTTGTGGAGGAGGGGTGAGTGTTTTGCAGTTTTAAAGTTTCACAAATCATTAAATCTATTTAGCTTATTTTTACACATCCTGTATCTGATGCTTACAGAGGCTTTAGAATATGTTCTCTGTAGTGGATGGGATTTGAAATGTAGAGAACTACAATACTTCAGCAGAAATATACTTAAGAAAAAGTAAAGTCACTGACTTAAAAACAGTAAAAAGCACAAATGCACAAAAGCCTCGCAGTTGCAGTAACTTGAGTGAATGTAACTTTAGCTTATTTCTAATGTTCATTAATGAAGCATTTTAAACTTAAACTAAGTATGCATCTAAATGATTTGTTTGTTGTTAAGTTATGATTTACAACCGCTGGCACCCCATCCCTCAGGCCCCTGGTTGTTGTGGCCCCGAGGAGCAGGGGGCATCTTTCATTTTTCTGCATGGAGGGGGCAACTTGAACCAACCTTGAGTTTTCAGTCAGAAAACCTGTGAACTGGGCACTATTAAAGCCACTTTTATTAGTAACTAGTTGAAGATGACTTAAAATGTTGAAGATTTAAAAAATGTCTTTCTTGCTTGGCGAGGAAATAGCAACTCTGGCTACTCTCACTGCCAAGAAGAAAGTTATTTTAGATTTGCCTCCATGTTAAAATAGATATTTTTATACTTTAGCTTGATTAATTCCACCAGTTATTTTGTTTGTTGCTCTCACATATTAAAATACATATTAATCCTCGCTCTCCCACATTTTCTTCGCTCTGTCAGTCTCTTTTTGGAGGAAGAGGAGAGCTGAGACAGCCTTCTTTTGCACTGAGAGTCAACATTCACAAGGCGGGCTAAATCCTCCAGGTTACGTTGTGGGCTTGTTAAACCACTTCACTGAAATAACCCCTGGAATTATTTTAGAATTTGTTGTTGATGCCTGTGTTGTAAACAGCCTTGTTGATTACTGTATTCATGCCATGGAAGAGTTTGGCATGCACACGTGTAGTTGTCATTTGTCGGGGTTGATTATATGTGGCTTAGTTGTGTGACATTACACGGCTGTGTGGCTGTATGCGGTTATATAGGCACCCATCATCACTGACTGTAAAACTGGGGGTTCATTTGGTTTCTGTAATATTCATCTGACACTGAGCTGTCAGCTGAACTGTGTCAGCGAGCGAAGTGAGTGAGTGAGTGAGTGATCCGAGAGCCTGCAGTGCCACCTGCATCTACTCGTTACCGGTAGCCTGCTGTTTAGGAGGCACCATCAGGAGCACAGCGAGGAGAGGAGTGGAAGGTTATGAGAGTTTGCCTGATGCTCTGTTCTCTTCAGAGTATGATGTGACTTTATGTGCGATAAACGCAGGTACAGTCAAACGCTCGTGTGTCAGTGAGGTGAGTGAGTGAACCGAGAGAACCAAGAGACGCAGTGAAGAGCCAGTTTAGACGTCGTTGCTGGCAGCATGAGCAGAGTGAGGAGAAGAGGGGAAATAGATGTCCCTGTTATTACCATGGACATTTGTCTGCTGTTTCCATCAGGCACAGGGTGAGTTAGCAGCTAGCAACTGCAGTTATGTATGTCAGTCAGTCATTTAATAACATCACTGTTATAACTCCAACTATATGATTAATTAGCCATGGGAAAAGGAGTTGGGGTACCAAAAGTGCAGTAGACAGTGCCAGTTTTTTTTTTTTTACTGAATCAAATAAATGTATTCAGGATTGATTCTGTTCTATTGGACAGTTTGAATGAATTGAATTAGTTAAAAGAATCCAATCTGCCATCACTACTGTTTTGCATCAGATGTATGAGCGCCCAGTGCAGGTCCTCACCCCCTCTGCAACAAGCAATCAGATCTGCACCTGCACACATCAGCTGAGTAAGCAAAACGGCTAAAAGAACCAAGAAGTTACATGATGAACAGCAAAAGGTCTGAAATTCATTGTTATTTTACTACATGAAATTCTATTTGCATGCATATGCATTTCCTCCCATTCCTTGCAGTTTCACTTTGTATAAAATGATAGGAGACAGTATGGATGAGATTTGCTTACTTACAAATCTGGATACACAGTCATCTCAGTCCGTTAAATCCTTCTTGTACGGCACTCTGCTGTTATTCCTCCAACTCACGTCAGCACACACTCTTGAGGGATTTTTTTTTTTTAAGTGCTCTCTTGGCATGGTGAAAAAAAAGAAAAAAAGTTTTGTTAAACATTTTTCATTTGGAGCTGTTGATATCCATGCTTTTATCACACGTATTTCAGAGATGCAAAATGCAATGAATGCTTCAGTTCAGGACCTCTGTGGACTTCATCACACTACTGTTCAGTTCACACAGTATTGTTCCAAAAGTATATCAGTAATTCTGTGTGGGAAATGGTTTACAGTGAGTTTACCTCAACATCCAGTTATGTCATCCAGGCCTTTCTAGTGCTGAAACATAATCTAAGCTGTCAAGAATCTCCCTGTAGAGAGATTTAGGCTCTTTCACAGGCAACAAGATCTGAATTGAGTATTGGTCAAGTGGGCAATGCGATTATTTAGACCAGTTTACAAATTGATTTGCTTTTGTTTGACATATGAAAGAGGAAAAGTCTTAAGGCAAAATTATGATCTTAGTCATGCAAAAAAATAAAATAAATAAATAAATGAATAGATAAAATTGTAGTAGCCTCCAATGTACAGTTCCAGTTTACAGTTAATGTCAAAATCAGCTTTGGGTCTCTTTCGCTATTGATGAAGTGCTGGAAGTACATGATGTACTGGCTGTTTATTATGTAATTGTTGTGTAATGCTGCTATATCAAAGCTTTTTTTTTTTTTTTTTTGAGAAAATAATTAAATAATTCAAAAGAGGTTGAGTAATGAGTAATCACCTAGTGGGATGCCTGACAGAAGCTCAGGGGTCCTCCAGGATCCTAATCACTTAAAACATCTTTAGATCATATTTTTAAAGAATCTCAAAAAAAGGAAAAAGAAAAAAAGCTACTGGTATCATGTTATGTATTTCAGAATAATAGCACTGATTTGTGAGGTTATGGAAATAAAGGGCATATATTTAGATAAATGAGGGTTGTCTTCCCTGAGCCTGTGATCTGACATTAATATCAAGTTTGTCATTTGTCATGTTGTTTGTCATGTCATGTTTTCTATTAAGGTCTGACTGCGCTGCCTTCTTACACGTCTTCTCTGAAGGAGTGCACTGTACTTCCCTTTACATTTGCATTGTGTGGTTTTTTTTTTTAGGCATTAGCTGGTGCTCTTATCCAGAAACTGAGATGAAAAGGGTCTAACATTAGAATTACCCTCAATCCTTCCCTAGATGGTAAGAAACACAAGGGTAAATCCAGCAGTGTGTATAATATACAATGAATTCTCCCTAGAGTATTCGTTGTATATGCTATATGTATTGATTAGAATAACATTTCTCTTTCATGTAGGCTACATTTTGTTCTTTGGATAACAGCATCAGCTAGATATTCAGAGAGACTCCCTTACTGAAAAGTGTGGGACAGTAGAAACAGCTTCACTTCATTGATTTCAACATTAAAATAAATTAAGTGTAAGGAATATAAGGCCATGAATGTCCCTCTCCCCTTGAATGTGTCATAATCACTGTTCACACATGTAAATCCTCAAACTAACCCAGGTACAAGAACCAGGTTTAGTTAGATCCACTGAAAACAAAAAATATTTGGCATGAATGCAACATAAAATTTTGGTGCAAAGAGGCACAACTGCACTAAAGGCTGGAGGTTGGATGCTGCCTGCTTTGTACTGGTTTCCCGGTGGGAGTACCTCTTACATCCTTGGGCAGGCCAAGATCCATTCAGCACTGATCATCCTGAGCTTTGTTGAGTGATTGTATCTACGTCTGTAAGCCCTTTAAGTGGCACTGAATTGGGATATTGTCCTGCCAGATGATAAAATAAAATCCACCTTGAATCCTATTTAATGTGACCCAAATATTTGGATATTGCTTAGAAAACAACACAAGCACTGCATTGCTAATCCTCATGCAAAACACGAAAGGGAGAATTCAAAAGGAATGGCTTGAATAATAAATGCCCACAGCTGGAAAAAAAACACATGTAGGAAAAGGAGACGACTGCATCAGCAGATCTGGGACAAACAAGTAGGACATGGGTGCTTGGCACAGGCTGCAAAATTTGACTAGTCACCCTGTTTTCCTACAGGCTATGTGAGCAACTGGAAAACAAAGAACTCAGCACTTGACTTGTACCGCTGAAGCCCCCCTGGACTAATTTGCACACTGCTTACTGCATCATATTTATGTGCACTCTCCAACCCATTGCTGTCCCCCTCCTACACTTCCTATGTCTTTAGCTCACTATCCCCGGCTTTCATTCCTTCCGAGCATGTTGATAGCCGGCTTGTGCGAACCCTGTCCCAATTGTCCCAGATAAATGTGATTGTACCTCATAAATCTCTGCTTGCTGCTGCCGTTGCACTCAAACAGGAAAGCCAAAGTGACGTCGTTTGCTGTTGCCCCCACCGCTGTTCCCTCTCTCACAATGTGAGGGGAGATGCAAGACATCTGCAAATCCAAAGCTTCCTACTGCGTGGAACAGCTTTAGACATCAAACAAGGGGAGGGAGAATAAAAAGCTACAACGTAGAGCAGAGCTGCCACGATCAATGAGTAATGTTTGATATTTTTAGAAACACTGCATAAAGCTAGCAAAGTCAGGTACCATTAAAGGTACAGTGGTGTTGTATAATTGACTTGAAAGGTTTACCATGCCTGTGTAATTGTTTTATCTCCATTTAAAGGTCTACATAATTGGAAAACCCAAAGAGCATTCAGCTATTGCATTATGTCTGCAGCAGGCGATGCCAATATGAAGTGATACCAGCGTTTCTGTTGAGGTTGCCAGCATCATGTTAGGAAAAGAGATATTACAATACTGATTATGCCTCAAATCACTACTTTAAGACTCATGCATGCATTTTGTTTTCAGCAGATTTAGTCCATAGCTTCATGCAAGCCATAAGGTCAGGGTCAACCCAATCTTTTGGCAAAGGCAGAGAGGAGATTTGGGTAGCAACCTGTAGCTTGAAGTATGGAGCGGATCAGCTCAAGATGTATATATTTTTTTCTCCATTCAGTCCACACGGAGAATAAAGTGCAGCAACCAGTGCTGCAGGCAGAATCTGCTTCTCTTTAGGAAACAAAGTCTTTTTCCAAAAAAAATGCTTTAGAGTATGAACATCCCCTAAATCAGCAACTGATGTTTAATACAAACACCTTTATTTATCCCAGTATGGCCAGTTTGCTTGGCCATAGTGTTTGTTAGACTTTGTTTTAATGAACATAACATAAAGATAATAAGTAGATAGATAACTAATACAGAAATGTCTATCTATCTATATATCTATCTATCTTTTATCAGCTGCAGATAAAAGAAAAACTCAAGAGTCTCAGTAAAAGATTGATAAAAATGGCAGAGGATGATGGGGCTGACAGAAAAAGAGTTTAGTTGGTGGAGAGGTGGAATTCTCTGTTGTCCCTGTTTCACACTAAGAAAATGCAGAACATGACCGTGGTTCATAAATATATCTCATGTTCTTTAAACAAATTTACTAATAGTTGTCCACTAATGATCGGCTCAGTATAATGATTTTCATTAATATCATCACTTGGTTCCTGTGCTCTACACTCTACTAATAGTCATTAGATGGGCATCATTAATTACAATTTTACAGCCAGATTGAAACCAGTTTGAGCTGGTGGGTTTCAACACGCCATTTTCTTAAAAGATGCTTGATTATTTTTCCAGTCTGAGTATATTGATTTGAGTAATGGAAAGGTTCATCATAGTCCGATTTGGCCCCTCTCCTCCAATAACTTTACTTTATGTTTTTAATCAATACGCTAGCAAGGACTAGTGGGCCTAGGACAAGGCCAACAAGCCATGAGCTGAACAGGGTAAATATAATATCTATTTCCTTGCATGCCTTGCAAAGAAAAGAAAGAAATACTGTATGTCCTGGGTCTTGAATCTGGAGCCGAGGAAGAGCCGTATCAAGCATAGATATTGAAATGATAAAATTCCAAACAGATGTCAGTGCAACTCTGCCTTTCTTGTGCTAAACATGATTGAAGGATATTGCCATTTCAGCGAAAGACAGCAAATCTGTGTAAATCTTTCATATGTAAGTGATACTGAGAAAATTTGATTGTTGCAGTTTTGAGACAAAATCTATTTACAATGGAAATCTTTCCTCTTCTGAAAATTTACCATAGCTTGTGCAAAAACTACCAGTGAACTACTAGCTTTGGACAGCATAATCCTAGTCAAATATATTCATCTTGGAGCAACAATAACAAACCCAAACTCATAAAAAAGCAAGCAAGCACTAGCAGGCTTGCACACATTTTCATTTGCCATTTGATTTCCATACGACACACAATAACACACAGTTCATGACTCTCCGCAGTGATGCAACTAGACCTATAGGACAATGCTGTGTTTCATCTTCAGACGAGGGAGCATGTCCTCACAGAGAATGACCCGAGAGTCGCCCTGATGCAAGCGTAGCAGAATAGTCATCTGTTACAGCGAGATGTCACCTATATCGAGAAGTGCTGGAACTTGTGCATTTGCTGTGCACTAAAAACTTGTTAGAGAGGCTCGTCTGGAAGCATGCATCTCCAGGGAAGGTTTTTGTGATGAACATGTTGTATTTTTGTTCCTTTTTATGTCTTCTGACACCTTGATGTATGGTTTACCGTCCTGTTTAATTACCATTGTCACTGAAGGTGGATGGAGGTTATGTTTTTTTTTTTTTGTCTCCATTTGTTTGTCTGTTAGCAAGATAACTCAAAAACTAATGCAGGGATTTGGATGAAACTGTGGAGTATGTAGGTCAAGTTCAAGATCAAGATCACCCAAATGTCAAAATTCACAGTTTGGGCAATTTCACTTAGACGAAGCTTTGTGGAAAAATCCAGTGAGGTGCAGCGTGCAACTTCACGTGTGCTCTTGTTATGAGATGTGTTGCTGAGCATTAAAATATGAAACGACACACCCTAACCATGACTTAACCAAAAAACACACCATGATCTGTCCAAGGTTACGGTTAATGAATCGTCCTTGCCACTTGTCAGGGCTGCCATGTGGCCGCCTGTTCACTGTTTGTGTGACTGTTAGGCAATTTTAGGCATCTGTCACATCTTCAAATGATAAGATACTCTGAAGCACACAAATACATGAACACTGTTGAGAATGATCCACAGTCATTTTCACTTTTTCATAACAGGAAGCTCTGTCAGATTGGATGAAATGTAACAAGAGCAAAACTTCTGTCTTGAGCATGTCCTGCCTTAAAAACACAGACGGTTTGGAAAAAAAAAAAAAAAAGTGGAGAGGAGTCAGTAATCACCTACCTGGCCAGCTAGCAGCTGTTTGTGGAAAATACCTCCAATTGTCCACTGTTTTTTTGTCCATGTTAGTGTCTTGCAGACTTTCAAAGACTTAATCTCTGGTAGACCATCTTAATCCAAGTGACATTTCATAATTCACATCAGAAAATCACAGCTTTCAAGTGGGATTCAGAACACCAATGTCAGTTCATGCAAGAGCCTAGGCCATCGGAAATTATGTTTGAATGGAATAATCTGAGAATATAGATGTTGGTTGTCACTGGGCTTGTTGGAGTTGAATGAAAGCACTGAATTAATCAAAATATTTGTGCATTTTGGATGAGAGGCTATTTGTACCTAACTTCACTCTCCTGTATGTTTTTGCCATCTCACAGACGGACATGATGTCACTATATTTTTTTTTTCCTTTTTTGAATCTACTATGATCTTATATGGCCGATTTTCCATATAAATTCCAAATGACAGAAGTCCATTGTTGCGACAGAGGACCTTACATTGTCGGATTACCTTCCAAATGACCTTTGGCCTGAGTCCCTGCATTGTAAAAAGGGGAATGTTAAAATTTCACACCGCCAATCTCCATATCTGCCCGTGACTCCCATAAAACAGGTCATGGGCAGGATCTGGAAAAAAAAATTAAAGGGTAAAATAAGTGCAAATCTATTCAAATTTATGGATGGCGTGATATCCATGGGAGTTAAAGTGGAGATCGTAGAGGAATTCTAATTATTCAGGCTTAACACTTAAGACTTAACTTTGTTTTGACATATGCATCATTCTCAGTGGCTAGATGCTAGTTGGGACTGCGCTCCACTCTGTCATTTTTCAAAACATGAGTGTGAAGGAAGAAAAACAAAACAAAACAAAACAAAAAAGACCGCATAGTTGAATTCTTCATGTTGTTTGGTTGTTCACATTTGTTCACTTCACTAACAGGGTTCAGATGTTGAGAACTTATGTTGGAGATGGAGTACTTTATAAGCAGAGGTTTGTGTTTACAATTTTGCACAGCAACACTGGTGTATTATTTAGACGTAGTAAATATTAAATGGCATCTCACCGCTCAGCTTTGAAAAGAGAGAATGTTTCTATCCACAAGCTTATTAGTAGTGAAAGAATGTGCTCTGCTTGACAGAATAATTGATGAAAAGATTTTTTTTTTCCTAAACTTTGGGTGACTCTTGACTTTACCCATAGGTGCCACTTTTTTTATGCCTCTCTCTAGGGAGCGAGTGAGAAAGACAGAGAAAAACTGAACTAATGTTACAACAGATTAACTTTTATCAAGCCAGAAGGTTGAGGAAGTAGGTTTGTGATAGTGAGGTCACTGGTTCAAATTCAGAGACCTGCTTTGGGCAAATTTGGGGAGTGAAAGTGAGCGAGCAATGTTCCCCTCTAGTTAACTGCCACTGAGGCGTCCTTGAATGTGGCACTTAAACCCTCAGTGCTCATTGGCCAGCAGTAGAAGGCAATTGGTTGGGCAGCTCACGGGTTTTCCTATGTTTAACTGTGCGAGTATGAAGCCGGGTGGGGCTAAAAATGAGCACACATCTTCAGCACACCTCTGATGCATAAATATATGTCAAAAAGTATTATTCATGACACCTCGTGTGTGAATGTGACATTTAGAGCACGGCTGCTGATTGTGAATTGTGCAGGAAGAGCTCTGGATAGACATTTTAGGATCCAGCTGGATCTGTCACGTGTGGCGGAGCAGGAGGACCCAAAGGCAGGAAAGCAGGTTTGAAGACTTGAACATATATTTAATATCACTATAGTGGGTTATCATAGGAACAAAGGGGACCACACACAAGGCAAAAACATGCAATGAACCAAAATGGAACAGAATTGAAAACCAGACTTAAATACACTCGAGACTAACAAGGAAACAAGACACACCAGGGGAAAGGGCTGGAACAGAAAACTGGAGAACACAGAGGATTGGCTGAGGGAAACACAGGGGAAGGAACAAGACCAATCAGGGCTAATGGCACAGACTGAGGGGTGGGAACCTACACCAAAAACCAAGGAAAGCACTGGGAGAAACAGAAAATAAACAGGATCCAAACATAAAGTTCAAAAACACAAGTCTGTGGACCCAGAACCATGACAGGATCCTGGATCCAGCACATAAAATCCATCCAGAACTGAATGCATATCCCAGAGGTAGAGTAGTTAAATAGATATAATGATTAAATGCGATTGCAATAAACATGTATATTGACTTTTATGCCATGGATGAGATCCCAAACTATTGAAAATGACTGGATCCTGGATCTGGTGCCTAGAATTGTGCTATGGCATGATGGCACTCTGTAAATGTAACAGCAGAAATTATGTTTTCCTTTTGTTTCTTTATTAGCATAATGTTTTAAACACATTTAAAACAAACAGTACACACAAAAAGTGTAAAAGTTGTGTGACTCTGTCTTGTGAAACTTAACAAGTTATTGTACTCGCATGGGGAAAGTTAAAATGAAGTTCAGGGCAGGTGTTTGTTTTTAAAATTTATTATTGTCATTACACAACCGGCAGCACGCTACGATAAGGCTTGATTGAGTGACCGAGAAACGCTGATAACAGGAGAATTAGATGGTTGCATTCTCTATCGCTTGCCATGCAAATCAATGGTACCCAGCTGTTTGGTTGCACAAGCCCACAAGTGAGAGGCTGCTACGTCGAAGACATTCCCTGTGCTGTATTTCGCCGACAGTACAGCAAACAAATTGCAGTGGCATTATATCTCTTTGCACCGAAGATCTAGCTGCATCCTTAAAATGCATAATGATGCAAGTAGGAAGGATACAAGGGTGCATATTGTTAGAGGTCTTAGTACAAGTGGAGTAAAAATAAGCTGAGTGGTGCGATGAGCAACATCCAGTTCCATTTTGTAGTGATATAATGCAGTAGCTGTTTCTATAGGCACACAAACGCACACACACTTACACTAACCTGGTCTCGCAATACATTCTGGAGTGCTCACTGCAAAATAAGTGAGAGAACTAGAGAACTTTCTCCACCACAAAAGGTTTGCATGATGACGATGGAACTAGAAAAAGGCTGTGACATTGTAGTTGACACTGACACAAACAAAGCAAACAAACAACAAAAATAGGAATACTGGAGAGTAAAAGCATGGAGGTTGCATCTGTGTACGGGCATAAACAAGTGCCTTGAACTCTGGTGACCCAAGTGTAATTCTCAACTTCAGCTACTATTTTCAGTGAAAGCTTCTCCTGTAACCATGATCACAACTATATCTGCTATATCTGAAAAAAATAATGTTCTTGACTACAATCGTCATCATCCACCAGGTTTTGAGAGTTCCTAAAAGAAAAACTGAGATGGAGTTTTAGGGGCTGCATTTTCTCCAGTAATACATTCCAGCTGGGCTGGATGGGCTTGGTAAGACCAACCAACTGTCCGGCAAAGTGAATATCCTGCTTGTTGGAACCAAAATAACTGATCACTCGACTCTTACATGTGAAATCCCTTTTAATCCCTGGCAAAACTGTGAAACCTTTGACTCGGGAGGAAAGTGATAGGCCTCTTTCTGCACAGAAAAGGCTGCAAATTCTCACAGTTTTATAGTTTGTAATAATGAGGATCTTTATTTATAGAGCACTTTTCAAAATCAGCATTACAAAGTGCTTCACAAAGGCAGCAAAAAAGTAAAACGAAATAAAATAAAATAAAACAGTCAAAAAAAATAGTCATAAAATAAATCAGGTAAAAAAAAAAATCTGCAATTCCATGCAATGCAATTCCACTTGAAATCATCAAAGAGAGCAATAAATAAATAAATAAATAAGTAAATAAAACATATTTCCATTGTGTTCCTTGATCAGGAGACCAGCAGTGGTAGGATGATGGTAGCATGCAACACACAGTGCAATGCATTAATATTCCTTCAGATGGATACAAATAATTTTGGTCAGCAACAGTAAAATATTCACCTAAATCCAGATGTAAATATTTAGAAAACACCCATTCCAAAACACAGCAGAGGAAAATGCAAATATTATATGTTAAACAAACAAACAAACAAAAGTCTCCTGCTATACCAACTGCCATCCCATTAGTGCTAAAATTCACAGGTTACAACACCATACAATAATCATAAATCATGTTTTCTACATTAAATGATGACAGTAACATTTGTTGAAAAAATAGATATTTTAGCTTATCATTCCTTTCACTAAAAGCCAAAGTTGTTTTTTCTTGTTGCCATGAGAAATGTCTTTTTGTGACAATGACACATCCAGTCCATGCTGCTGTCTCATCATCATTTAGTGGTGGAGAAATGTAATTGTCACATTATCCATGCCTACAATACATATGCTGTGTTTAACAGTGCATGCTCATTGCACGAAACCTTGTAAGTCTGTTATGTGCGCACACACACACACACACACACCCACAGACACAGCGCTGTTGACCATTTCCAATTTCTTCAACCCACTGCCACCTAGAAAATTTCTTTTATGGAGCTTTTGCCTGTCCCTCCCCTTCACGATTTAATGCTGCTTCCTCCAACCAAGAGCAGCAGTCTGGGAATGGAACCTGCTGGGTTTTGCCATCACTCACACACATAATTGACTGTCAGTCCAAGAGCCTGCTCAGTAAGACTGGAAATCTCCTCTTGTAGATTGACCTGTTTAGTACCTCCTGTGCCAGACCTGGCAGGGTTTGGGCATGTTTGCCACGGGTAGGAGAGTGGAGATTGCTCAATGATGTGTGTACACTGACATTTGGCACAGCCATATTTAAAGCCATTTGCACCCGCTTGCTGCCGAGGTCACCTGTTGGTCACTGTAGACTGAGTGATTTGAGGGCCCGTCAGCGGCCTCTCTGTCCATGAGGAGGACGTGAGGCGTGAATACCCAGCTGTTACTGTACACACAGGTATTAGAGACAATACTCGCCAGAAATGACAGGTCCATTTAGTCTTGGGAAATATCAAAAACTATCGGGCGTGAGATGATGCAAATGTCATTGTGTTACCACACCTGTAATCAAATAACTTGCGTGTAATCACATTCAGATGATGCAGCTTAAAGGGGAAAACCTCCCTGCCTTCTACAGCCTTAGCTTGTAAGGAAGGATTGAACACTGTCTGCCCACATGACTGCAAATTTCACTGTGAAGATAATAAGATAATAGTGGAAATCAGTCAATTTGCCAAACAATACCTACAATATCATTCATTTCTTCCCTCTATTTTTTTAAACACTTTTTTTTTTGTTTGTTTGTTAAGTTAGCTGTTTTGCTTTAATGCCATATATCTGCAGCTGACAACATCTCAGCCTCCTCCCCAGTGATGAATACATTTTTATCTAATGCTCTATTCACACCGGACTACTATTACCTTTGGATGTCCAGTGATTCGTAATAACTGCGGAAATCATGTGTGGTTTAATTCAGTGTGCATCTGCCATGTCTGGGATTCTCTTTCTTCCTCTAGACAATCATTTCCATCTTCCTCCCGTCATAAAAAATGGATTCAGCAATAGAATCTGTAGAAGGTTTTGAATGCAAATTTTGCTTGACAAATTCAGGAAATGATCTATAATTGATTTCAGTGAATCTCATTGTCGCAGGCAAATGTGTGAGTGTGATTTAATAATTATATGGTGTGCCTACATCATAATAACACCATGTAAATAAGATTTTAGTGAAAGTGGAATCTCTGTGTGATTTTTGTTTAACACTAGAAAGGACACGTGTCTGCTGACTGATGCCTGCTTGCAAATATGACCAGCACTAAACAGTAAAACCTGCACTTACTGGCAAAACCTGAAAAGGAAGTAAGTTAAATGTCAATAAATAAGTAAATAATCAACGAGTGGTAGTGGTGATGCGTCGTCTATCTGAACTGTAATGCTTGATGCAAATATGCAAATGAAGTTACAGACTTCAATAGCAAAAAAAAAAAAAAAAAAGAAAGAAAAAAAAGAAACCTCCAAAAGACCTTGACCTTAATTTCATTATACTTTAATTGATGACCACATTGATTAAAACACAATTTATCTTTTGAAGTCAGTTTATAGTTTCTGGCACAGCACCCAGCCAGATGGTTATAGTAAAAAGGTGAAGCTGCCATGCATGCTTCACTTCAGCACCCTTCTTTTCCCTTTGGAGAATGCATGACTTGGTCTTCCAAACCATAATGACCAGAACTCTGGTTCTCCCCATTGCTGCATGTCCTGTCTCTTTGAATAATTCAATCTTAACAGGGTTCTACAGTGCAGCCATTTCTGCTGCATAGGCTCTTAAAATAAAATTATTACCTAGTAAATTGAAAAAAGGAGCACAGGTGGGCGATAACTTGAGTTTCAAAGTAACATTATACATTTTCAATTATTTTCAGAAATCATGCCACAGATTTCTTCTCCCGTGCCTCTAAATTTTAAAATGTGCTGCTTGTAAAGAATGTCATCATCGAGCTTTACTTCCCAGTGTGCCTAAAACGCAGCAAATTCAGAAGAAATTCAAAAAAAACAGGAAAAGCAGGTTAGAGTGGAGGGATTCATCATTTGTCATTCATATTAACTTCAGCCATGCCAGTGTGTATTCCCATCAATAGCTCCAGGGGCTCGGCGTATTCATATTCACATCCTGTCAATTTAACGTCAAGCATTATCATACCACAGCAGATTTTTTTTTTTTTTGTCATTTCTGAGTGCTGCTGATTGAGTTATGGTGAATATAACTGATAATTGTGATTTTTCATACTTTGGATTGCCAGCCTTGGTGGATTTGTTGCCATGTTTACTCTTCACAATTCACACTCAAAGTGGTCTACTTGACAATGAGCTCACTTTAATTAAAATAACATAGCTAATAGTAAAATATAGGCAAGGCGGTGGGGATCTATAATGAGACCATGGATTTAGGGAGGTCTTACTGCAGTGTCTCTGTTGAAAAGGTGTATTTTAATCTTCTTTTAGTCAGCCCTTACATATAGGAATATGCTACTTTGTGTGTATTTTGTTATGGACAGCAGCACTCCTGGTGACCTGAGGGTTGGGCAGCTCAACAGTAAATTAAGTGATTAAATTTTCAACACAATCAGATGTAATAATGGCAAAAACTAGGGAAATTAGACCATGGTTGAAATTTAATTTTCCTGCAATTTAAAGGGCCATACCAGTGGTTTTGAATGTTTGACCCATGTTACTACAATTTAACCACTTTACTCTGCAGCAAGTCATTTTGCAGATCATGTAGTGGTGCTAAAGATTTCACAACATATAATCAAAATACCTTGATTTTCAGATATTATTTTTTTGGTTGAAACACCCACCTTACAATGTTATGCATCTGTGTCTATAAGGAAGTCACAACCATTCAAAAACCACAGAACAGATAACTGGCTGTGTCAAGCAAATATTTCCCCAGGGACTATTTTCCAGTGTTCACCAATTTCAGTCATCAAAACACAACATGTGGATGACTTTATTACCATGATGGACTACTGGTGTGAAGAAATTTCTGAAAGTTAAAGTTAATTTTCATATTGAAGTGGAATGCATGGCAACCAGTGGCTGGATAAATGGTAGGAACAGAATATGGGAATTATAAAATATGACAATAGTATGCTTGTTTTGGGAAAAGAATAGAGGAAATGTGAAGTATACACATTTTGTTGATATTACACTAAAGATGCATAATCACTGCTGTGATCCTTTATATGTATGTATATGCTTTTGTACTCAACATAGGGAGGGATAATTCTCAAGTGAAAGGCTTTTTTCTTTCATGACAGGGATGGAGGGGTAGGATGGTTGAAAAATCTCAAATGGCAGGAATGACTGGTTGGTTTGAATTTTTCGGTAAACCTACTGGTTCAACATGAGGTAAACACTTGAGGTACATTCTTCTCAAACCTAATTCAATTTTATATAAAATACAAGAATATAAAAATGTATCTTTTGACATTAATTTTCAAATATGTTCACAGTAATGCACAGGAAATTTTTATTACATTGAATTTTCCAGTCCTGGTTTTCCCTCATCAAATTCAAACTGAATTGTTTTAGTTGCCTAAAACCTAACTCTAACCCTAACCTTAACCAAAGCTGTTTAAGTTGCCTTAACACACCTGTTAGCGAACATTTTCATGTGATGAACAAGACAGCATGGCATGTTCTGTTCCTAGTATTGACATGTAATCCAGTTTGTGGTGAAGGAGAATACTGTTGTCATAATGCATCACAACGTGCTGAGCATAAAGGCTGTTACTCGGTTTCCTCAGTGCGCTTATTGATGGACTTGCCAGTCCTCTGGAAATTAATGACAGCACATCACGACATTATTAGTTACGGTAGGTGCAGAGACACCCCAGTCCAGACAGACAGGTGTTAAGACAATTTTAGGAACAGAAAAGGCCTGCAGCGTTCAATACTGATTAAAGAAGGTATTTTCATATCATATGGATATCTCTTTTTTCCACAGAGCATTTTTTTCAGTCCAACAATCGGATAGGAATAGGACCTTGTTCAAAAGTGTCACGCTCATACCCATTATATCAAGTGGCTTTCCCTGGTTTCCAATCTAATTTCAATTGACTTGAGGCCCCCCAAGTGTTATCCATAATGTAATTTAGTTGGAGTTCAAGATGGAATTTCTCCTCTGTCTCTTTTTTTGTACCATGTGTAGCATTAATCTTAAGCAATCTCAACTAGTTAAGTAATCTCCTTAAATACAGGTAAAAATTAAAGCCTCGGATCCACATAGCCTTAAGTTAAACTATATACATACACTCAGTGGCCACTTTAACAGGTCCACCTGCACAATCTCATACAATCCAATCCAACTGTTCTGCCATAAAGTTTTATTTTCTGATGCCTATAATGCTCAGGTTTTGTTTTTGTCACAGTAATAGAGGTGCTCATTCAATTCTATGTTTGGCATTGAGCTCATAGTTAGTGCTGCTGTTGGACTGGACTGCATTTTATTGAGACGTGTTTCCACTTTTCTGTCCCGTCGTAGTCCAGTATAAGACCTCCGCAAACTACCGCCTCAATAATAAGCATAGAATTAAATGTACATATACTCCACAATGTCAACAAAAACTGAACATCATCATCTTTCTTAAAAGATCGAATTTATGGCAGAGCTGTTGCATTGAACTGCATTCGATTTCATCACAGCCACCCATGTATTTTTGAATATATATGATGTGGTTTCCACGGGTTCTGTGGTCCCAAAGGTCAATAACTTCTCTCGAAACGACCGTGCACATTTTCAATTCATAAGAAAAAAAAAAAAAGCATCAAGATTTCATATTCATTTTTCTTATGTGTGTGTCAGCAGCAGTAATCTTACTTGACTGGCCATCAACCATGAAAAGCTATTATTTTCTGTACCTTTTGCTGATATAAATTATCTGTTTAGGTGGCTCTTCATGTGTCATTACAAAATCATCCATTGGAGGAAAGCCTCAGCTGCTGGGTTGTGAGAAACTGGTTGTTTAAAGGAGTTTAACACACACACACACACACACACACACACACACACACACACAGTATTTCCCTTTTTGCTCTCCCCAGGGACTATGCAAATATGGTTTCAGATTTGTATTATTTTTTTATTTTTATTATTTTTATTATTAAATATATTTTTTATCATCATTAACAAGACTAAATGTTTGGGGTCGTTCCCAGCATGATGTTGCATGTAGTTGAGCTAATTTACTCAACTGGTTTCTGAATTGCTGAATAGGCATTTATGCCAGCAGGGTCAACTGTCTCATTAACCTGTTGTATCAGCAAACCGCAGTAAAGTTTACTATGCTGCATTTTTGTATTCAGAGTATACATTTCTCACCTGACCCAATTACAAGAGAACAAAGGCTTGTAAGCAAAAGTCGCATGAATTACAAGTAGTTTATTTACTGAACCGAGTTTTGGTAATTTGTCATGCCGTAAGATGAAAGATGCTGGTGGTGAAGGGAGCGAAAACAAATCCGATTCCAGTTCCGGTAACTTTTAAGTAAGCACTATGGACTTGTATGCGCTGTTTGCTATAATTGATCTTTTCTGGTGTACATATTCATTAAAAAGCAAGCAAACAAACAAACAAATAGCTGAACATGTGCATCAGTCCAGACTGCAGTTTGCCCACAGTTAATTGTTATGCAACGCTAAGCTTCCCAAGCATGAGCATTTGGCTATTTGGTGTCAGCATCAATCGGCCTAAACCCATGAAACACTGCATTTGGATTTGTTTCCTGTAGTTGTTTTGGAATATGTTTATCACTCCTAATGAACTGAAGCACAGCCGGAAGTAAAGAGGAGACGAAGAAGTCTAAAGGAGCTGCTGCCATTGATCCAACTGTTCGGCTGGAAGCACAGCAATGTAGACATTGTGGATTTGACACAATTGATTAAGTGCAGCAAATATCTACACGCAAATGGCTTGGCTAACTCAGTATTGGGTTTTAAATGTTAAGCCAGTGTAAATTTCAGGGAAATAATCACAGCAGTGTTGAAGCAGCTGGGATTTTAAAATGATAGCTCAGATTCTTACTCGTATAGTGCTATTTGCTGGTCCATGTAAGTATAATACATCCACCAGCTTTGGTCCATTAACTGTATTGCAAAAATAAGAGCTTTAACTGGGAGGGTGCTCCTCCAAAATGAATGAAGTGGATAAAGACTGGGAAACAACATGATTTTGAACAGCAACACAAAGCTGAAAAAAAATGTTTTGAAGGATGCACACGGGTTTAACTTTCAAAAGTCTTTCCAGACTCCTGGCTTTCAGTATGGCGATACTATTTTCTGCCGTAGCACTGCTGCCGTATCACCACACAGCGCTGCTCCAGTCCCGTATTCAACGGGTGTCGCCACTGAAAATGGTGTTGTTTTCTGGTCACTATTTTTGGAGGTGCTCTCCGTCTCGCAGTGGGGATGAAATTAATGGGCCAAAGTTTGTGGATGTATGACACGCGCATGGAGCAGCAAATATGAGGATATGGGTAAGAATCCAAACTACCACTTTAAAAAATGGGGCTGCTAACTTCTACAATAGGCAAATGCAATTAGCTTGAGCTGAATGTATTAGTTAGCAGTGATATAGAACAGTGGGTTGAACTGTGGACAGGCACTATTTTTCAGGTGTAATTAAACAGTTTTAACAAACAACCTCCAGCCGAACAGATTCATATATCTGCCATATATAAACGTGTTGTGACCCACCCCAATTTTCCTATAATGTCTGAGCCAGATGTCCACAACACGCTGTCCATAGTTAAATTTGCACATGGAGGATTTTCACTGATTCTTGCACTACTATGATAATTTGTCAATACTGAGCTAAAATGCTGCTTCTTTTTGAGATGAACGGCCCAGTGACAGATTTTTTTTTTTTGTCTTCATTAAGATGGCAGGAAGCATAAGAGGAGTAAACAGAATAAACAATACACAGGCCAGATCGATGCAAGAAAGCAAATACAAAAACAATCTTGTGGCTGTGAACCAGCAGCATAGTGATTTGAGGCTGGTTTGATAACTCACTTGTTTACTCACTCTCATTTACCCTGACCATGTACTTCATACGGTCTCTGAGTAATTTTGAGCCAAGCGTGTATCAAATCAAAATAAAAGGAGAGAAAGTGAACCTGTTGGTAAGATAAAAAGATATGGACAATGTTTATTCATTCCAGACTTTGAGAAACCACTCCATGTTATGTCTTTTTGGTGACATATGTCAAATCTTGATCCATCCAAATAATTTTGGCACCCTGAAATGTCACATTCAGAGTAATAAGAGTGTTGAGGCAAAATTTTAAGGTGTAAGTGTAGTGCAAGGATGTCCAAATGCCTTTTGAGTGATATGAGATATGTGAGACACTGAGTTCAATGGATATTGTCTGGTGGGTTTTAGGGGAACATCATTTCATCTTTTAAACATGTACTTTCACCGACCACAATGCCAGTTTAAAAAAATAAAATAAAAAGCAAAGCACATGTAAATTGTATGTCAGCATACGTAAAGCCAAATCAAATTACTGATACATTTTGGAGCCAAAGCAGAAGGCAAAAGGGGCATATTTTGTGTACTTCTGATAACTCGTGATTCGTAGTATTCAAGGAACATCCAATTCACATTCCCTGCTGTGTATTTCATCCATTGTGCACAGCAGAAAATCTCTCCCCCACTTGTTTGGAAGTGATTCAGCTTACAAAGAAATTTCTGAACAGTAGGGTTTTCCTGGGGGAAGTATTTCTTACATGTAGACAGGACTGAATAGGTAGAATAGGCCAGAAATTGTCTCTGAGAGCATTAGAGTGTCGGCGTGGTGGCCAGGACACATAGTTGCTTTGCATACATAATGTAAGTTAAAGCATTCTGGAGACCTTCCATATGCCAAAAAAGAATTTGAATAATTCCTTGCAAAATGCTCTGCCAGTCCTGCATCCTTACTAGTGCAAAGCTTACATAGAACACACAATATTTTATATCCTGTGGTCTTTTTGTATATAAGAGTATCTATATATATATATATATGAAACTTGGACATGGCATCCTGCACACGTCTTATAATGTGGAAATGAATACCAGTTCACTTCGACTGCTATGTTGCTTCAGCCTTTCTAGACAAACTCAGGCACTACTGGAACATATACAGGAAGATAACGTGCACATAAATCTTTAATTTTCAATAACTGAACCAAAATTTTATTGACAAGACCTTGGGTTCGACCAAATTATTATTTCATATAAAGAAAAAGCTTATAATTTCCTTCAGACCACTTACTCTCATTGGCAATGCAGTTTTATGATGGCAGTCAATTCAAGAAATTAATAATTTGACATGATACACTGAATCAATGGTGGTAAGAGTCCCTTTTTTTCCTTCTATTTTATTGAATACAGTGCTTAAATGGATTTTCATGAGTACAGAGAGCTGACTTGTGGGCTCTTGCAGTCTCTTAAAATTGCAGTTTATCATTTCTAAAACTGAGCCAATGAGGAAAAACTGCACTCTGTAATTTATTTGTCAAAATATACCCTTTTTTCATCTCACAATATCAGTAAGTGATTGGTGTCAGAAAGTTGTCGCTTGTTGTATTAATACAGATCTATTTATCTATCTGCCTATCTATCTAAAAGTAGCTTCATGACCCAAAAATATTGTACTTCTTGCTGAAAACTTCTTGTCTACATTTTCATTCGCCCCTCTGGAGCATTGCATGCTTGCCCTTCTCTACATTTAAACAGAGTCTACTTGTTACTCTGTGCAGCAGCATTTCACAGGAACAGTTTAACCTTTTTTGGGACAGTTGACAAGAGATAAAAACAAAGTAGGCCAATTTGGCATGCAGGTTGAGTTTAGTCACACTGAACAATATTATCTGGAGATAGTCTTGCTTTAGATGTGCCTTCACAAATCTCTTAAACAAATTCCGATAGCATTGTAAATTTCAATTTTGATTTAGCCAACCTTGTGCATCCTGGGAGGGTTTTAACAAGGCCAGGTATTAAAATTGCTGATTTGAAAAATAGCCCAGATTGTGATGAGCACAGTGCAGTCCTCAGAGGCAGGAGGTTCATATCTGGTAGGAGGTAATTTAATTGCCCTCTGCATCTCTGACGGAGCTTTTAAAACATAAGCATTATTAGAATCATAATCATTTTTAATGATAACACAACTGTCAGAGAACACAGTGGGGGAGTGTGCATGCTCTATTTTTTCAAGATGACCATCAGCTTGAACTGAATTAATGAGGAGAGGTTGTTAGAAAACTTGGCAAGCCAACTGTCAGCATCAGTGTGCACCACAGCCAGGCTCATCCCGGTCATAACAGTTCACCATTTTAGAAGAATGTATGCAAAGATAAAAGAAAAATTCACAAGATCTGTCTACAAACCATAGCGTGTTCTCCCTGCAGTTGGGATGTACAGGGCCTTATTAGCATTCACGATGCCTATTATTGGTGTTCCTTTGAAAAATTGTGTGCTGAATATATAATGCAGAGTTGACAGATATGTTTCTGGATAACTCCATTGTCAGATTACAGTCCAAGGTTACTCAAGTGATAATGCAGAAAAGGCATGTTTTATGTCAGAAAAGACAAGGAAAACCTGCTTCAGTATGACCTGATATTTGTTGTCTGGAACCACGCTAGGCATGAGAGTATGTAAACATTTTCCAGGATTATATATCAGTTCATGAGTCACTTATTTATCACTCAGTATGTGCTTCTTTTTTTTTTGAAAGGCACAACAACAAACACTTTTCTAAAAACACAAAAAAGAGGAACCTAAAATGATTTGGTTTGGTAGTAAAACATTTTTTTTTAAATTCCTAAATAATCTTCCTCTGTCCTTCTGCCCATACATTTAAGGATGATTCAAAATAATTTAGACTGAAAACAAGAGAAACAACTGATTAGAAAAATAGCTGAAAGGTGAGTTAAGTTCATATGTGGGTGTCCAAAAATGAGTGTGCTTGCTCCTGTTTCATTTTTTTTTTAATGCATTTTTGTGTAACTAGTGTCACATCAAAAATGATTTTCAGTCTCTCACATGATGCAAAGCCTTGCCGGTATTTCAAATCACACAATTTACATTCTATTCCATCAGAAATTTTGCACCGCGCACTCAACTGTATGTTCCATAGTGGATAATATATTAAGATTTGTGCATATATAAGTGTGTATACCAGAGATTGTTAATCCAGAGCTCGGTAAGTGGCATCACCGACGGCTGTGCTTGAGTATAGCTTAGCTTTATTTATATTATAATGCAAATGACAGCTGTCTATCTCCACTGTGCTATATAAATCCACCCAGTGATACTATGTGTTGAAAGATTTAAGTCTTAATTGCTGTAGGGCCACTGAAGAGGAATACAGAGATTGTATAGGTTGAGTCCTAGGGCTGGTTGAGTGGCATAACATCTCCTCGAAAATATTACAGTCATTATGTCTAAAATAAAGCCCGGAGCTAGCCTCCAACAGAGATCCAAATAAAGCTCTGAGATACATGCTGACTTCATGAATTAGGCCGCTAAGGACAGTCCAGTGTGATCCAGCTTGATCAGTTATCAACTCTCTCTTAATTAAAAAAAAAAGTAAATAAAAAGCAAGCTGAAAAACAACTAAATTTAAAACTTAGCACACATCAGTCTATTGCTACAATTTGGTGTCTTCTTCCATTCTGTCAAAGAGAAGGTGACCTTTTAGCAGGCAGATACTGAGAGACAGCCAACAAATGAAGATGCCCCCACATAAAGGTCATGTGCTTCTTTAAAAAGGACATCAGAGGAAAACATCTGACTGCGGTCATCAACAAAGTGGTCGAGGACTACAGCGTAAATAACAACAGTTTTTCTTCGGCCAAATGGTTGCACTGGGATCCTGCAAATTATTATTTGGGGCTAAATGCCACACAGATGCTGACAAAACATGTGTTCTTATGACTGAGTCTTTTTTTGTGAGGGGGGGAAGTGCCAGTGTGTGTACGTGTGGATGTGCAATATTGATGTAACCTAGTCTGACAAGTGACAGTGATGCTTTGCTAGTCCAAGAACGCACAACAATATTTGAATAATGTATTCTGAAAAGGTTATATATGAATTTGTGGAAAGGTAACGTCTTTAACACTAGTTAATTTAGTGTGTGATACAGCAATCTGGCCCCTGAAATGAAATTAAAATGGCACGTGCTTTGGAAAGGCTCCACTGCCTTGAAAAGCAGTCAAAAGCTACTGTTATCCAAAGTGATGAGAGTGCATTCAGCCTGGAGGGGGGCAAGGGGCTTCTCATGAGGAGCCATCATGTTGATCTTCTGAATTGGATAGACTGTGAGTGACAAGGGAGCGACTTCTCGGGCTTGACAGAAAGTGAAGGTCTTCACACCAAACATAGCTTTCGACCGTAGGGGCCACAGAGAGCAGGGACTGTCTTGTTTGATTCAGAATCGCTCAATCCCCCGGCAGTGTTTGTTTTTTGACAGTGCATATTTACAGGTACATCGAGGGAGGTGGGTCGCCCTTGTGCACCTACATAAAGTAAGGTGATTTGACACAAGTGCATAATTACAAAGGCTGTTATTAAAGAAACAATGCACAGGAAAGTGAATGAGAAGGTGGAAAAAATTGTGTCAGTTATGAAATACAATTTGCTGCCCACTGAACTTTATTTATCAAAAGAATGCCAGTGAATTATGCGATATACAAATCAAAGCAGACATGGAAAACAGATTGCTAATCGTTGTAACCTCACCATAAACTCTTTGCAAATCTGACACAATCATTAATACATTTAAAAAAAAAAAAAGTATATGCACTCAGATTGACAAGCACTGCCAAGGTTGTTGTAAGGAAGTAGGTCTTCCATAGATTCTGAGAAAGCTTCTGTCACTATGTCCAATTTAATTAGTTCATGTTTACTGGAAGCAGGAAGTGTTGCCAATTTCATATCACTGTAAGCTGAGGAAAGATTATGTGAACACCCTATGGCTGTGTTGAGTAACACGCTATACTGTTACTAATTTGAGTTTAGGTTGTGTGTACTTCACACTTCCTGTGTGATGTTAACATGGCCAGGAATGTCAAATGCACTGTGCATACCTCTGGAGATTGTGCAGTGGGGAAATATTTGAGTCCGAGTGCATCACACTGTGAAGGCTGGACATCGGTAGTGGACTAGAGTTAAAGCGTTTTTTATTTTTAAAAAATATCTCATATAAATGTAAATGTATATGAGTCATATTTTAGTATTCACACCCATATTCACCCAAGGAGAACATGCGGTAACGGACATCATCTAATGACAAAAGAAGAAATTAAATTACAGAATGTGTTTAACTCAGTTAGTTGTCAGTCTTTCTCAACACCCCCCAAACACCCCCAAAATAAGGAACAACTTAATTAGTGGAAAATCAATTCTGTGTGGTTCCACTGTGCTCCATTGCTATGCAGATTCTTGCCAAAATGCTGCTGAAGGTCTGCCTTTCAACAGATTTTTCGAGTGCGCACTCAACATCTGCAGAAACTGCTGAGGTTCTCTGCTACCCTTGGCCTAGTTTCGCATGAAATCTGTGATCTCTCCTTCCACCTCACACAACATCACACTGACCTCTTTCAGACTGTCAGTCCAATGAGACCTCATTAAAATGGGTTGTGTGGAGTGGGTGGGTGCAAAGCCGTAACCTCTCTGTTCCATTATGTGAACATCAAAAGATGTCATCCCTTGTACACACCTTATCACTTTATCAAGACAGCATATAAACATAGGCAGTTTGTGTGTGCTTTCATCCAGAGCCTTGCAGTTCCACAAGTACATACATTTTTTTTTCTTTTTGCATGGTCCCAGATGTAATGGGACCTCTAACCCTGGAATTGTTTTTGCCATGGTCTATCTATAGAGGCACACAGGGAATGGAAACGATGGAGCTGCCTACTAAAAATGATCCCATGGTACCAAAAGGCACTTTGGATAAAAGCCTCCCCCAAATATAAAATATTCCGTTATGTTATGGAACCCCTTCACTTGCCATTTTTTATACAATGCTATTCCCATTGAGCCATACAGAACCACCACACGTCTTCAAACCTGGAAATGATCGGTTTGTTTGCCACCATACTGAAAACTTGGATTTCCAACATGTTATTAACATTAACAGGGCTCTATTTATGTACAGGCACCTGAATTTCGGGGGGGATGCAAGCAGATTTTCTTTCAGTCAGTGTCCATTCAGTAATTTTATGGCTTGTCATGGCATTCACTTGCATGAAAATGGGCAGGGATTACATTAGACGTGTGTCAAGTGCAATGTTGGTGCTCAAAAAATATGCCTCAGACCACCTTAACACAGATACAAGCATTATGTACTCTTTTTGTGGCTTTGGTCGGAGCATGCAAACTCACATACACTAGCCAAAATCACATAAACCCCTTGATTATGTTTCCCCATTTCACCTAGATATAAATTCTTCAACCAGTGGACACAAGAATCCCATTTTAATTTGATTAAGGCAATGGTCCCAGTAAGGCTGAGTACGTGCTAGGCTACATTAAGGGCTGATTCTTGCTAGTATATGTCATCCACAGCTGCTTGCAGGATGTATAAAGACCTTCCTTTGCAGTTGATTGAATTCATATAGCCATGTGAAGGCAGCAGAACTGGTATGTCATTCCATCTGCAGCCTCTAATTTGAGGGATATGGTTCGCATTATCAAGGCACTGCACCACCTGGTCAAGCGTGTTGCTTTCCTCTCGGGAGAGGCTGGTCTGTACTTTCTGCTCCATTATGAAACTGTCAGTAGTGTACACTATGGTGTCAAAGAGATAAAACGAGCAGTTTTGATTTGACATCAGCCCTTAATGACGCCTCCTCCCTTTTTTTCACTAAAAGCTACCAAAAATCCAGTGACCCCATGACCTTGCACCGCCGCCAATGTCTGCACCTTGATTCACAAAAATAAAGCCCTTACATTTTTTACACTCAATGTCAGCTTTTAAATAGAGATCACAAGTGCATGTTTCTGTTGTGTGTCAGTCTCCCTAATGAACAGTGAACACATCAATCCTTTGATCTGAATCTGAGTCCGAGAATATGACAATTAAAACGTGTCATGTGAACGCCATCATGTAATCATATTACTTTCACTAGGGTCATATTACCAGTACTCAGTATGGGTTTTACTGTCCGGTAGCATTAAATGGCCATGGTATATCTGAAGGCGTCTTTTGTCTCTTTGAACATCAGCCTAAATTTTATTAGACAAAACAGACAGATGTGTTTAGAATAAGTATGCTTGAAAGCATAAAACAAAACTTGGTATCATTATCAAAACTTTGTGGCATCAAAGGTGTGCAGAGAAATCCATGTTATCATGTCCCACTCCACAAGTCTGTTCCAATCCATTTCCCTAACTTGAGAAATGAGCCCCTCTCATAGGAGCGTAAGCACTAGCGATCGGCTGCCTTATATGTTTGTTTGTTGTTTGCTTTGACCAGGGAGACAGTATTTGAGTACCTTTGATGTGAGGACTATGATTTGAAATGGGAGCGAAAGCTCTGCTGAACGTCCCCGCTGACTTATCCCTGCTTCAGTGTTATTGAAGGCTCATCCTATCAAACAGTAGGAAACAAAATCATAATTAAGGACATTTGTAGTGGGGATTCAACTCTCATTATAGCACAAGCCAACATAAAGCCCCGAGCCTTGCACATGCTAGGCCAACAATGTCATAAAGGACAATATGGCTGCCGTAAGGTCCACTGTGACAAGCCCAAATGATTCTCTAGCCAGAGATAATCAGCTTTGTGATGACATGTTGACATGAATAGAGTGTCAAGGCATATTGCACTTTGATGCTAGCAATGCAGGCACAAAGCTGATTTCGAAATGTTGTAAGTAAACACAAAGGGAGACATTCCCATAGTGCTCATGTGGCATTTGCATAAACAACAGTAAGGGAGCATAAACTGGCTTGGGGTTACTTGGTGCATTAGCACTTTAATGAATGAGGGCACATTATGTCCATCCTGCATAGCTCTGGGCCAATCCTGGATCCACTTGAGGAGCTCTACATTTTGGCCGGTCCCTCTAGGTAGGCACATGGCTGGCATAGTTACCAAGGAATGGGAAGCACTGATGTACTCCCCCGCAACAGTCAGCGAATGAACAGCAGCCAATGTTGAGAACAACCAGTGCCCAAGTATCTGTTACAGATACTTATGATTTTAAAATATGTCCATGGATCTTCTGTAGACTTAAGTACTACCCACACACTTTTATTGACACATCTAGAGTTGCATTTAAGGCTTGATTTCAGAGCAAGCTGAACATAACATAGAATAATAAGTTGCACCAGGTCAAATCTTGCAATCCTATGAACTGCCGGATACAAAAGGTCACATGGTTAACAGGCAAAAGCACAGTGTGCAATTCGCAGGATTGAATCCAAGCTTTGCGGATTTTAATAAGGGATCTTTAGGGCATTTCTGCTTTATTAGCAAGTGTGCAGTAGAGGTACTGCATACAGGGGATGGATTTGCGCCCTGGCTCGCTGAGCCATGAGAGCAAAGGCATTTCTGCTAAAAATGGTACCTTAACCTTGCATTAAAAAGTCAATCTATCTGAAAGACAAATCTCCTAGGTAAAAGCTGCAGTGGTAATAAGACATAAACCTCAACATCTTCAGCAGTTCTTAAGACAAATGACAAAGCCACCTCGCATAACAGTAGTGCCTAATCTATTCCACCCACAGACCGGTGAGAGGTATTATATAACTCCTAGTAGACGATTGGATTCTAAGCTGTGTTTCAAACATTGCTTTAACAACCCTTGACAACATTTTATTCCAGGGCCATGACTAAATAAAAAAAAAAAAAACACACACTGATACACACATGCACACCTCTATACACAAACAAGCACTCATGTATACACACATACGCATTCAGTCAGATGAATTAGCTCATAAAGACGCACAAATCAATAATCTTAACCTAAACTGGACAAAGTTGTGAGGTAAGGAACAGAAATAAAGCGATGGCAAACAGAATCTCAGCACACTTTGCCGTAAACAGGAGCCTGGTCTGGGTAACACTTGAACAGGGCAAAGGTCAAGTATACCTAATGGGATCACAGTGTGTTTTCCAACCGGCACAATGTGTGTACATTGTGATCATCTTGTTCTTCACTCAGCGATGCATTTGTTTGCTTTATGATTTGAATATTGCTTCATTCAAGAGACAAATTAACTTGACAATTTGGGACAATTTATTGAAAAGGTGCTGAATGATCTCCACTTGGACAGCAATAAGCACTATACCAAAACTGTAAGAAAAATTTCCATGTTGACTGTTAATGCACTATAATGCATTTGGAATTAGAATGACAGGAAGATAGACGTGATACAAACACTACAGAGCATCGGAAGTTGACAAAACGTGGGCGTCATTTTTAAATATATCCTAAGTCTCCTTTACATAATAACGAAAGCATCCCAATTATGAAATCCATAATTTAAAACAAACTCTTAATAGCATTTCCACAGATAGCTATGAGACTCCCACCTCCACTCCCCACTTAATAAGGCACAAACAGAGGAGCAGAGTAATGCCTGATAGGCGGCATTTAATTCCAATCCATTATTAAGAGCAGGTATGTATATGATCCTGCAGCAGAGCAGCCCACACTTTGTATTCAAAAGCGTTTTCTGGCCCCATGCAGTTGTATTACTTTCAGTTACAGCTCATGAATAACATCAAACAGACCATGAAGTGCATAGAAATAGAAAATGTGATAACTACGAGGGCGTATCCAGCCACTGTTTGAAGTACCTTTGAGCCTCTGGATCTTGAAATGTGGGTAAAAGGAAATGCACATTGGTTTAGCTTTGTGTAATAAAAATCACTAGGTAAATTGGTTGATTAGAAGATTATGGACATAGAGTACTAAGCCAAAGGCGTAATAATGGTAAAACCAGAGACTGTAGCTTTCTAATGTTGGCTTTGTCCCAATGTTTATTCATAACCGATGTCAGCTTACCTTGTGCATTTTTAGGGATCTTGGGAATGAATATTAACAGTCAATGTCATTATCTATCTCCAGCTCTTATGAGAGACACGTAAGCTTATATCTATGATTTGAAATTCCTATATTAGTAGCGGATTACCCATTGTACACCTACCGTTGAAGCATGCCAAATGGTTGCGGGAATACAAATTGGTGTTTTCAAAAGACCATATTCTGCATTTGAGCAAGGGAGCTGTCAAGCTCATCCCTGAACACAAACAGGAGAGCTTGCTCATCAAATTCTTTGAGCTGTGTTGAGGTGAAATTCATTATATATTCAAGGATAACAAGGCACTTAGCTATATGGCCTTACTAACTATTCTCTGTCAAACATGGGCTGGGAAGACTTACCTTTAATGAAGTAAATGAATCATGACTGCATCATTCAATAAACTCCAATCCAAGATCACAAATATAATTATATTATGTGAAATACTGTTTTGACCCCTCAATGACAGCTTGCAGGGGAAGAGGCATTGTATTCTCACAAGGGACAGGCAGCATTTTTAAATGAACTCGTTCAGAAATCTGCCCCAACTATCAGAAAGTATACATGCTTATTATAGCATTCAGTGGCAATCCAGTGGCAATCCGGTATACTTTATCCACCCACTTTACCCTAAGGGGAGTGCAGTGTCACCTACATATGCGTGAGTCAATGAATATCCTCCATGTTACAGTAAAACAACAGTGTAATTTGTGTGGAGCACCTCCCGCTCACTTTTACTTCCTATGATATACATTGCCCAAATCACGCCTTCACAAAGCATTACGTGTGTTAAATTTTCAATTGTGTTTGCAATGTGCTATTTGATAATTATGGTCTGAGAGAAAAAAAATAACCTACAGGTCATAAACTCAGAGCTGTAATTTCTATATTTTAGGGAGGTGCTGTAGTGCAATGGACAATAATCCATGTTTCTCTCTTTAGGATTCTTAGGCAAGGACTAGGTTGAAAATAAGTCTTTTATGTTTGATCATTAAAAAAAAAAAAAAAATTATCTTAGATGATTTTAATGTCAGGGTTGCTGGCGTCAGTGTTAACACTTTGTTGAATACATTGTAAGAAAAGATGATAAAACTTTAGATTTACACCACAAGTTCCTCCAGTGGAATAGATCTGATCAGATTAGGTGTTGAAGAATCGTGCTCCGTACATTAATGAAGAAAGGCTGATTTTGTTGAAAAATGAATATTATTGAACCTCTTCAAAGAATGCAGGTATGGAGTTTTTACTACTGTAACACCATCCATGTGTTATGCAAAGACAAGAATGGTAAAGCTTTGGCAGTAAACTAATTAAGTTAATTAATGACCTCATTAGCATAACTGTTTAAAATATGGATCACATCAATATCTCACCTCAGGGCACCTTTTTGCCTTTC
>OMLB01056096.1:0-10276 GCA_900302555.1 Myripristis jacobus
GATAGGTCTGTTATTACGGTCACCTGTGTTGTTTGGCTGTTTGGTGTTATTATAAGGATTTTGCTTTGGTGTCAGAATGGGAGCCAATTTGTTTGAGCCTCTGTGTTTGTGTGTGTACGTGAACTGCGCCAGTAGCAAACTGGGAGACACAGTGGGAGGGCCGGCAGTATTTCAGGGATACATGAACACTGCTAATTACTGTCTGGATCAGTCGAATTGTAGCTTTGCATGTGTGGGTGTGTGTGGGGGTGTCTCCTTGGTGAGAGGAGACAAAGACATAAACTGGTTGCTACTCTATCTCTCCGTTAACACTGGCAGTGATAGCGAGTGGTTGGTCAACAAGCTGGATGAGCGGGATGACAGACGCTTGAGCAGAGCACACCGGGTGCCTTTACAAGCTATAATAATACTGTTTCTGCTGAGAATGATCAGTTTAAGGTGATAATTAAGGCCAGTTAAACCCAATCACCTGCTGGTTGTATTTGAGATTCAAGGAATCAAAGAAAGATGCCCATAATTAAGTGATATCAGTGCTGGAACATTTTTTGGGGTAGAAAAATAACAATTTTTTTTTTTTTTTTTTTTTAGCTCATTTGCATTGATAAACTTTTAATTGGTATCGTTTGTTGCTGTGGTTGAAAGAAAATCTAAATGGGTTAATCTGGGAATACTTTAAGCACCAATTACAGTCAAATTATGAAAGACCATTGCATTTGCTATGGTCAAAGTATCGCTTTAAGATTAGATTATTGTGTGTGTTAATAAACTGAGTCAACATGATATTCAAGAGGAAGTCTCTTTTACCATTTTTTAATGAAAACCATTTAATACTTACATGATTTTCATAAAAAAAAAAGCTGCTAAGAAAAAACAACTCTTAACTGTTCTGTAGTTAAATACACTTTGCATGTACTATGTGTACTACATCTTCCAAAATGTTACTAGTTACAAAAAGCCACCCAATAGGGGTTTGCAGCAGCTTATTATGACCTCCAGCTACATGTTAAAGGACAGCGGTCTCTACCAGCCGTGTAAATAAGAACAATGCGGTGTGTCAGGAAGTGAGGTGATGTGCTGTCATATAACAAGCAACAATGGATGTTTTGATTAATTTATTTTTGCATGTTTATAATTGTCACCATGACGACAAAGGTCCTCTAACCTTAACCTCAACCTTATCCGAACCTTATCTGTACTTTTGGTGTCTTAATCAAACTGCGCAGCACAGTTTGTGACGCTCCTCTGAGTCATCTTACACGATAGGAATAAACTCGTTATATAGTTGTATGGGTTGGAGGACTTGTGCTATTCAGACTGAATGACTGTCCCATTTCCAGTCCGTCATTCAGTCTGAAATTGCCCCTACATTAGCTTATTTCTGTAGATAGAGGGATTTGAATCACTAGCGACTGACATGTAATGTTGGTGTGACGTAGTTTTCAGTCAACACGGTGGTCAGTTCACGCTACTAATGCAAATCAGCAACTTGAGCCACCTATAAAAATCTCAGTCAAGGTTGCCACTTCATGCCATTTATACCAAATCAGTTTGAATTTGGGGTGAAAAGGCTCATAACAAATACTAGAGCTCTATACAGCCAAAAAAAAGCCAGTGAAAAATATCTGGACGTGTGGATCTGATTCAGTGTAGTCGGGTTAATTCTTGCTCTGTCCTAGTTTCTGTGGCTAGCCTGTTGTAAGCCTAGGCTGGGACAGAGCTAGGTTAATTCTAATAAACAGACTGGGGGGCCTTTCCAGTGGGGCTAGTTGATATAAAATTGTTAGTTTTCATTTATTTGACATTTTAATTTATCCATTTTCTCATGTTATTCAGTCTTAGCTAATGTGCTGTGATCTCTCTGGCTTTTATCTCACCCTGTAACAGGCTGACCCGGTCAGTCAGTTTTTCAACTGAGAAATCACAGCTGAACAGGACAATACCAGACTGATTTTTTTTTTTTTAAGTGAATGTGTGTTGCTCATGACTTTCATGACCATTATTAATAATAAAACCCATTCAATGTTGAGTTTTACTTTCACAGCAAATTTGCTATAGTATCTCACTTTTATTTTTAAATTTTGTATTACATATCTTTTTTGGGGGGAAAAAAATTATAATAATATAACAACCTGCAAGTCCGCCATTTCTCCCATGTCCGGATTTCTACTGTTTCAGAGATAGGACTTTATGACTTAGGAGTTTAATTGTTGTCACTGTGCATCTTGTTTGCATGTGTATGTACATAATGATAATTGTTGTTTAAAGAAGGCAAGCTGTTCTCTTTCCCTTTTCTTTTTTTATTGCGTAGTGTGAATGTGATGGAGGAGCAAGAGGTGGTGAGGATTTTGCCTGGAGGCCAGTGTGTGAAATTAGAAATTTCATCTACAGTAGAAGTGCAGCTTAGATGTGTGCCGACTCTAAACCTGCAGCTTATCAAGTGCCATCAAGATCCCCTTCCCCAGCATGTGCACTGAGCAGCAGCTCCAAGTCAGCAAAGTTACCCTCCACCTTGTTGCACCTGCTCATAACGCCTACATCATTTATGAGCAACGGGCAGGACATCACATACACCAATAAAAACTTTCCTCCAGGTCAGCCTCGCTATCCCATTTCTGCTACATGCACAGAGGAAATGCATTATGAAAAAGTTGTCATGGTCAGCAGGGAAGAGTACCAGATGACCAATGTAGGGAGAAGATGAGAGGGAAAGTTGAGAGAGGAGAGATGAGGAGGGGAAAGATGAGGAAGATCAAAGATGGCATGGCCAAAAAAAAAAAAAAAAATTTAAAATGATTTGGTAGCTTTTACTCAATCGCTCCAATGGCTCTTCAAACCTTTTGCCGTTGTGAGCTGCCCCAGGTTAGTTACGCTCAGAATTACTTTATTTGCGAAGGAAAAATTGGTGAGGTAGTCACTCACCTTTTCAGCACAGCTTCCAGCACGATGCGCTCAATACCAACTAACCAAGTCAACCAAGTCACACAGACTTATTACTGTCATAGCATAGCTCTCTCACTCTCAAGTCTACTTAAAATACATTAAGACAAATAGATTTATGAAGAAACTCAAGATGTTTTTTTTTTCAGATGATTCTTGACTATATTTACACCTAAAATTTGTAGAGGATGAGGGAATTGAGGTTAAGAGATAAAGCTTTGTCATTGATGTTGCCAACAAAAACTGTAATCGAAAGGTAGGATGCTCTGGATGCTGGGTAGTGCAGCATGTTATGTCTGCCACCAAATTATATAATGGCAGCAAAGTCTATCAAATGGTGGATGCTGTGGTGCAAGTCTTTATTATTCACAGGAAACTGGCAATTAAATGGCAGGAGAAGCCACTCACACAGAAACAATATTGGGAGCTTGTTATCAAGCAGCTTGCTGCAGCTGGCCTTCAGTGCCAGTCCATTTGCCAAAGACAGAATGTGTCTGCATTTATGCTGGACCAGCTGCCGCCGCTGCTTGGAGGTAATGATTCCAGTTTGAGAACAAACCACCAATTATCTTTAGGGAATAAACAATTCTTCTGTGATATTTCACTTGAAGGCCAGATTACATCCACAATGCCCAAACACAAGTTTCACAATGTCTGAATACATATGGTACACATAGTGTGCAATGCTGTGCCTGTCATCTCTGCCTAAACAATGTTAATGGCAAACCAATCAGGCAAAATAAAAGTCCTCCCTGTAATTGTCATGTTAATATTTTTAGAATAAATAGCTCCATGTCGCAAATTAAAATCTTTGCTACAGGGCATATCTGTCCAATTTTCTAGCCATTTACGCTTACTTGCAAGAGCACAAAAGGCCCAGAATTACCATTCCACTCAGTGAGTAAGGCAACCATTTCTAAAAATCTGCTGCCAAATAATACTCTTCAATACATGAAATAAAGGAGTAAGTACAACCTGGAATGAATTTACACTCATTCAAGTGTTTTCCTTTAAAATCCCTGAATTTATCTTTTTACTTCAAAGAAACAAAATTTACTCCACAAGTTCTAACCTTGCACAAGCTATTCTGGGTATTCATTGCACTACTACACTAGGCTCTATAATTTGAAGGTTCATGCCACATTATCATGTTAAGTAATATGTTATCAAAACTTAGGGGCTATGTAAAAAATGGACACACTCCAAATAGAGCCAAACCATTGTAACCATTATAATAGTGATTCCTTTATGTGTCTTGAGTTAAAATTCTACTTAAAACGTTAATGTTCAGTAGTAAAATTCTTGGATCAAAGAAGGGGTTTTTCTTTCACTTGGAGGTTTGAATTTCTTTTTTAAAAAAAGACGCATAAATTTATATGGACCCCAGATTGAAACCTGTAAAAAAGGAGATTCTTTTTGTTCATTGCCATCAGAACATCAATGTTCATCTTCTTAAGCAGTTCAAGGTTGTCCCCTCCTCGCTTCTTAGACATGCTCCCGGTGACCAAAAAATGACATTACCATAGAAACAAGACTTACTGGAAGAAACCTCCCCGATCTTCATAATGCATTCTTGCAAATTCCAGTCAGGACAAGCTGTATGTTCAGTTTACACAATTTATTTGGCCATCAGTTTTTGTTCTGGCTGGGAATAAATCTGCTTTTATGTCCTCTTTGTGCAAACGGAGCATGAGCTACCAACCAGGGAGCACAAAACTCCCCCCCGCAGCACATGAAAGAAGGTCTAAGCAGGTGGTAACCGGGGTGGTCGTGGGCAAGCAGAGGCGGTGCAGTTTTCGTGGCGTGCAGTGGCACAGCAGCGGCTCGCTCAGCAGCTGACTGCACTGAGTGAGCAACACAGTGGGTGAGTACCTGGCGCCGCTTAAATAGTCCGCCTTATCGTGAAAAGTGTGTGTGATCAGTGGTATAGTGATCAGTCTGCTGAATGAATCAACCTGCTGCGGTTTCCTCACCGAACTTGTGTTACTCATTTCAACAAGAAAACTAGCTTAAGGTGTGACTAGGAACGTCCATGACACTCCACATGAAATACTAAACCATATGTCTTCAGCATCAGCTTCTGGAGGAACTTGTTGCTATGGAGACATAACCTGTAAGGAGTGAAATGAGAAAGTCTGTTTAAATGGTGTGTGATTTCTTTTCCATTTATAAAAATACAATTAGAACGAGTTAGTTATACTTAGCTGTAACTGTCAAGATGCATTATACAGTATGAAGAGGTGTAAAGGCTGTTATGTATTCTATCAGCAGATGTGGAAGTAACTAATTACATTTACTCATATTACTGTAACTGAGTAGCTTTTTTGAGTTTTTTTTTTAATTTCAGTAATTTTACTGTTACTTAAGTATGTTTTTGCTTGAGTAATGCACTTCACTACATTTTAAATCTGATCCATTACAGAGAACAAATTATCAGTGGAACCTTTCACAATAAAAGCTCAGTCAGCAAAGATGAGAGGAGGAATCTGCTTCGGCTTTGCTTGTTCTACTTTTTGTCGTTTCCAAATTTCCAGTAAAAGGTGCACGGTGAATAACTGCAGATAGTCGATGTAAGCGAGGACCATTTAGACTCAACTGGAAAAAATGTGGAACAAGTGTGGAAAAAAAGGGGAGTTGGTCTGACGATGAGAGCCATGTGCTTCTGTGCTTTGTCCACATTTGTCAGGTGAGTCTACAGGGTCCTCACTCCAATCAACGCTCGACAATTTTATGCAATGCACCTTTAAAAGAATCTGGCTTGAACTGTGTACTGTTATCCTTTTAGAACTGCATGGGAAAGACTTTTGGAGTACATATTAGACATTAAACTGTGCTACTTTTCTCTTACTCAAGCAGTGTTTTACAGCAGTACTTCTACTTAAGTAAAATATCAGCCAAGTACTTCTACTTTAGTAGTAATTTGTAGTATTTTTTTCCAGAACTTCTTCTTAATTGTGCTCTTAATTGTGCTGAACATGGGGTGAAAAGTAGTGTTTAATATGATGATAATATGTTGATGTATTTATTAAGCTAATAAATACATGTTAAATATGAATCTGAGTGCACTTGTTTATGTAATCTAATGCCTAATTGTAATTTTAATTTAATTTTAAAGGTTTTACATGCTGACACTGTGCCACTCTAAGAGGATTTTGTGTGATCTGTGGGTAAGATAGAAAGATACTTCTTTGGCATGTGGCTGAAAGGTCATCTTGACGTAACACATCGCCTGAAACATAAATAGCAAACATCATTAAAGTTTTGTGGCCTCAATGCATTTTGCAGGCATAATATATAATACAAGTGGAGCTGATACAGTGCAGTTGTGCCGTTCAGCCCCGGTTGCCGGAGCAAATCAAGAGAGAGGGTATTTTATTTATGAGGTGTAGCCCAGAAAAGCACCATGGTGGTTGCACATAATCACAAACAACAAGCAACATGTGCAGCACCACTGTGTGGGGACCGCTGCAAGACAGTGCACAAATCCACACCAGTGAGCAGCAGCATGAGCAACAGCACTGCACAGACATGCACAAACACTCGAAAACGCCAACACCATCGGCACTGCTTGCATTACACTTGTCCAGCCACACTGACCACAACAAAACACACACGATATTGAGATACAAGACCATAAACTACGGCACTGCACACCAAAATGAATATCTACTCACCCTCGGTGCTGCTCTTTGTAGGTCATAATGAAGCTGCGGCACTGCCTGCATGATGAGTTCATTTATTGAGTCTTATTCTTTTTCTTCTGCATACCAATTCCTGAGGTCTGCTTACAATTTGAAAAGATTTTGGAACCAGATTTACAGGATGTGGACTACCAGAAAGTGTCCTCACGAAAACAGCTCCCAACAAACAAGATGTCTTGGGATCTGTTTTGTCATCTCTTGTTATTTTCCTGTTTGAACTGGAAAGTAGATCAGGCAGTCAGCCTTCCACATAGTAACCTTGCACCAGGAAGAAATGACATGGTAGTGCATTAAATTATTAAGAATAATTACACACAGACACACACAGACACACACACACACAACCACACACACATATAAAAAGGGTACAGTGACTTGTTATTTTTATTTCGGCATAATCCACTTTGTTCGCGTTCATTTGTCGGTTCAAAGCGTTATTCTGGGAGCTGTTCTGCCGTGTTGTGGACGTGATGGAGGAACACAAAGACAGTATTCTGGATTAGCAGCCAATGGGAGGTTAGTTACTGTTTGAAAGTATGAACCCACCGCTGAAGTTGCTGGAGTCATAACCTGACAGACAAAACACTCTCAAATCGGCTGGTGGAGGCATCTTGCTGTTTTTTTAATGGATTTTTAAAAATCTATTTATTTTACACAGATGCACAAAACTGGAGCGCTTTATTTCTATCAAAAGATCTAATCTGAGAAACAACTTGACATTTTCGCCTGGGCCCGGAACAAAAGAGGCTAGATTTTCAGATTTTTCAAGGACAGATGGCTTCATTGGTGGAAGTTTGCGGTGTAACAACGCACCATATTCATGAGGTGTATACGTTTCTCTTTTCTTTCTTTGTTTAAGGCATAGAGATTGAGAGATACAACAATATAGTCCCCACCTTCATACAGCGGACATGTATATTTTTGTCTCACCCCCCCAACATTTTTTTCTCTCTTTCTCTTCCTGTGGATTACTGATTTGTTTGGTTTTGTTTGGTGCTTGTTGGTGTCCTTGTAATGGCCAAGCATCAGAAGAGGAAGACTGCGAGGGAGTGTGAGGGAGTGGAGATGCTGAAGAGAAATACTGAGTATGTAGTGAGAGTGCTTTGGCCATGATAAGATGCTTTCTAGCACTTCACTTTGAAAAGGGTTTTCTTTTCAATTTGTGATTCTTAATGTGTCCTGAATATAATTCTTTTATCATGTCTTTTCTGACACACACACACACACACACACACACACACACAGAGGGAGGGAAAGAGAGAGTGAGAGAGAAACAGACACGCACTAAAACAAACACTTTGCCAAGAGATTTATTTCCTTTTATTAGTTTGTTTATATTAACTACGAGGCCGACCATGAGTGAACATTGTATTTCCATAATTACAGTTAATACCCTGCATCGTCTTAGTTCCTGCTCTTCCTACTTCCTGTCAAGCAGTATCCAACCAGGGAACAAATGTTAGCGTGACCTTTTTAAACTGATAAGCAGGCTGACACACTCTGCCAGTTCATCAGACATGTTCTGATTGCCAACTCTAAATCTTTGCTGCCATGAGGGATTTACCAACACCAGCTGCTGCCTTGCTGCGTGTTTGTGTGTGTCTGTGTGTGTGTGTGTGTGTGTGCGCGCACATGTCTGCTCGAATGTGGTTGGAGGAGTAGGGTGTCGATCACGTCTCCTTAGTTTTATCACATATGTAAAGTGCATACTAAATAACCCTAGCAAATCCATCTAAGAGAGTGTGTGTGCCAGTGTGTGGGTTAATGTTATCCTTGCGTGACATCTTGCACTCCTGATTAGGAGCTGACTGTTCTCAGACACACATTTCTCTGTGTCTTTGTTTGATTATAGCAGGAAATTAAATCCAGGAGAGAGTGGCCGGGCATGATGAGAGATTTCAAAATTTTCAAACTGTGGTGGTCTTAAAAAGCCTTCCTTTGACTTAAATTGCAGTTAATGTCATGGCAAATTACATTCAGAATGCAGTAAATCAGATGAAATCATTTGTTTTTCATATTTAAAAAGAAATAGTATAAGCTGTCGCTCTAGTAACCAACACTAAAACCACTTTTTTCTTGATTGTGTCATTTAGATAACAAACACAATGTGAGTGACAAGTTTAATGGCCAATCACAGTCAGCAGCCTGGATGTTTTTTTTTTTTTTCATAGAAAAAACTTCTAAATATGTAATATTGATGAACAGAAATGTTTTAGGCGCTTGAAGGCAGAATGAGTAGGATTCCTAGAAAAACAAAAAACAAAAACAGTGTGTGTTGAAGTGTGTGTTGGTGTGTGTGTCTGCAGAGACTCTGCCCTGTGCCTGGGTTTTCTTGTTTTGCTGATCTCAGGACTCCTCTCGGGGCGTCGGCCCCTGGGCAGTGGGTGTGTAGCTCCCAGCCAATCGCAGCGCCCAGTGCCAGATTGACAGCATGACCAATCCAATAGGAAGCTACAAAAATCACAGACTGAAAAAGGAAAAAAGGAAAATAGCAAGGTGAAATTCGAAGCGGATAAAGTTCGTTCCCCAGTGAGAGTGAATCCGGGCTTGGCTTTCACTCACTGGTGAGCACTGAGGGAGAGGGTGAGGATGAAGAGCGACGCGGTGTTGGCCTGGTTTCTGTTGGACGTTGTACGTGCCGGTGAGCCACATTTGGCTCACCGGAGTGTTTTACGTGTCGGGCGGTTGTTTCATTCCGTCACCATCTTAGGAAACGAAATCTTGCTGTTGGGGACAAAGGCCAACTTTGAGTGTTGGACGGCGACTTTAATAATCAGCTGACCTTTCTTAGTTTCTTGTTATGTTGCTAAAATGTAAACTGCTGAAATCCACTGCATGTGAGGGAGGGACAAGTATGCAACCTTTGTATCTGTGTCCTCAAAGCTTTCTACCTACTGATACTTAACTTCTAGTGTAGACTGTACACTAATCTTCATTGTATACTACTTTTGCAATTTGTATGACAGAAATTCATCATAATATAATGTTTTTTTACCCACCAGAGATGATGCAACACATCCACCGACGGCAGACATGTAACCAACATCTACAGTAAATGTCTTCTGCCACCCACCGGCTTTAAATCTGAAAAACAGCAAGCACATCAATTCCAAAATAAACTAAATCTCAAAAGAAATTTGCGAGTATTTTGGGTTTTCGTGAACTTTCATTTTACCGTTGCCCCGTGGGCCGCCAGAGGCTCTCCCATCGGCAAGAGGTGATCTGTTATCCTAAATTTCTGAGCTGTGAGAAGCTCCCCTCTTTCTGTTACACACTGCGCTGTGCGACAACAATGTACACATACTGCACGCTCGAAATGAATCGAGTTATGTACGTTAAGTTTCATGAGTATATTGCATTTTCATACTGTTGGAGTGTGAACATATTACATACTCAAAGCTTGGTTAGAATGTGTGTATGTAGTGTGTTTTTGATGAAACACACACACACACACAAAGCTCTCTCTGTGTGTGTGTGTGTGTGTGTGTGTGTGTGTGTGTGTGTGTGTGTGTGTGTGTGTGTGGGTGTGTGTGTGTGTGGGTGTGAATGCTCAGTAGCCTGTTTTCCTCGCCGAGGCTAATGAGCGCTCCTTGATTTGACTTCTCTGTAGCTGTGAGGCCTCCTTCAGAGCTCGACTG
>OMLB01056097.1:0-11113 GCA_900302555.1 Myripristis jacobus
CTGCCTCACTCACTCACTCATTCACTCACTCACATGCACACAAACACACACACACACACACACACACACACACACACACACAATCCGTAAATTGGACGAAATAATGTAACTGGACTGGTTCACAGTGAAGGGCTTAAGCTCCAGATAACTTATGGGCTCAGCTACAGTAATGGGCTTTTGTGTGCCTGAGAACCGTGACTGCAGGCAAAGCTGCATGCACTCTCCTTAACAGAGTGAAGCCTCGTGCGAGGGCACAACTCAGGACACATAGTTTTCTAATCAGTTTTTATAGTGACACTTGAGTTTATTACAGTTTAATACCAGTTGGGATAATGCAGTCCCACTGAGCGCCGGGTTTGTCACGATACTGGAATGTGTTACTTTGATAAAACACCCAGGAAAATATAGATATTCACTACTATTTCTGATACAACAGAGGAAGAAATGACATCATTTAAAGAGGCATAAAAATGGATTTTTAACAAAAGATAAAGACTATTCATGCTTCTGTTTTAATTTGATATAGAGCGGTTGTTTTTGCCAACCACAGCATCTCGCTCTGTGTAGATTTTCCCAATTGAGACTTGACCCAAACTCAACTGTTACTGAGACAGATCTGGTGGTTTTAGGTAAGCTAGCTAAACCACAGTGGGCTAATGTGCTGCGTAATGATGCAGAAACAGGAACTCTTCAAATTCTTTATGTAGACCGGGGAGACGGTCCTTCATCGGCACCACTTTATAGCTTTGTTTGCATATTGGTTTGACTTACTGACATCATTTTCCATGTTCTTTCTGCTGCTTTCTTTTTCAACCAAAACTCATCAGAGGAGAGGCTCTGCTGCTCCTGCCATATCTAGCTAGCGATTTTTACTGAGACGTGCACACCTGAAAGTAAAAGTAGTACGTTTTTGGCCTGACATGGGCAGTAGTGCGGTCTGTTTCTCTCTCTCTCTCTGTGTGTGTGTGTGTGTGTGTGTACAGCAGGCAGAGGTGGAGCAGGAAAGGTTTACTTTCTATTTAGAAAAAAAAAAATGCTATCAGTGTTGTTGTAATGAAGCACTGGAACCGCTTCAGATATTTGGTATTGATATTAAAATATTAAATATTGATGCTTTTGACAAGCCCACTATGCAGAGTTTCCCGGACGGAGGAACTGGTTTTACGAAGCGCAGCCATGTGCCTCGCAGTGTGCTCTGCTGGCTCCAGTCAAAACAGAGGCGGAAAAAAAGCCCCCTCGCTGCCTCGCTAATTTGAGGAAGTACAATCATTCTCTCCTGCTGCAGCTTCCTGCTGAATCGCAAACACAAGGCAGTCAGCCATGCTGCTCTCCAGACAGCACAGAGAGCGTCAGCCCCTGTAAAATGCATGACTACATTTATGATGAAGCCACTGCGCGTGCTAAAGTGCATGACCATCCAGTGACTTGTACATAACTGCACATGGACGTTAGATTTCCAGGTGCCATGTGTGCGTGTGTGCCTCTGTTGTTTGCGTATTTACAGGCAAACATGCGTGTATTCAGCGTCGTTTGCCTGTTAAATGAATCTGATTCTGATTTTTGGTATTGATCAGGGAAAAGTGAGATGCCAGAGCAGGGCTGGTGAATGGAGAGGAGAATAAGGTTCAAGCTGACCATGGATTAGCCTAAAGAGCAAGTGATCAGCGCAGCACTAATTCCCTGACAGATTTTCTAGGACACTCCATTAGTCAAAGCCCTCTCGACGTCCACCGTGGAGCCCGACTGTTGGGTATGCGATGTAATTTTAACTAGCATCTGACTTTTCACTAATCAGTTTTTTTTGTTGGCCAGGCAAAGTATTGATGGGGTTTAATCACTGGCAAAGACACGGCCGCGTCAGACAGCTAGGAGGAGAAAAACGACATAGTTGCACCGTGGAAACTGGGATTAATTTGTTTTTATTCCAACACAGAGGAAACTGAACAGAAGCTAGATGAAAAAAAAAGCTCATGAAATGCCGTGTTAAATAGAGGCGAGCCGTGGTAGCCGCTGTGTTTAGGAGGGTGAGTCCCGTGTCGGTCTGTTGATTGGGTTGTTTACCTTTTCAACCTTGACTCAGCCTTCTGCAGCAGAAAACCTCGGTGCTGGACGTGTGTGTTCAGCGCAGCAGCCTCCAGCCGACCCGCGGCCCCGCTCCACACCGACAGAAAACCCCTCGCACAAGCTAGGCTAAATAAGTCTGCCCTTTCAGTGCTGCCAAAGCGAAAGCCCCACATGACAAGTCAGGCACCTTTCAGAGAGATGGAGAATTTCAGCAGAAAGGAGCACTTACTACCTGCATCTGCGCTCGCGGTCATGTTGCTTCCGTGGCCTCTTTTGTGCGCCGATTCCAGGGCAGATTTTGTCCACTGCTGTTCCCACGCTGAGCGAGGAGAACAGGAAGAACTCCGCCGCACAGCAGGCCTCTGCCTTCTGCTATTATGGCCATGATTCAATCAGCGCAGGTCCTCGCTTTACCCACAGCACATTGTAGCAGGGAAAGAAATGTCTCACTTGCTCTCAGTTAATGGAACTTGAAGCCAAAGGTGTGTTTTTTTTTTTTTCTTTACACACAAGAGACCATCAGTCACTAAATGTGGGAAGTAGCACCAGCCAGCCTGAACTCACAATTCACTTTCCCCCTGCTGTGATTTCAAAATGGCCACCTTTCAGTGCTTCATCCAGAGCTTGTAGCCAGAGGTTGAGCATGCAGGGCAAAGCCATAGTGGGCTATAATATGGCAACTAGACCAGGCGAAATTTGCCTCATAGGGTGCAAGTTTGTTTTCTTTGGTCCAGACTGTAGTGGAAATGTTCTTTTTTTTTTCACTGTAGGTTCATAGCTTCCAATTACAAGTGAAGCGGGGCTTGTAAACAAAAGTCACATGGGCTTACAAATAGTTTTGGTAACCCGCCGTCCACCAGGGTAGAGATTTTGGCAGCCGGTCCCTTTAACCTTGCCATGATGGACTTGCCTTTGCCCGTTCCTGTAATTTCCCATCGCTGGTGTTCACATCTGGTAACTTGAAGAAATAGCCGGTTACCAGACTGCGTTTTGCCCTCACTTCATTTTGCTAGGCTCGGCTTTCCAAGCACTAGAACTGCTGGCCATCATGTCAACATCCCTCTGGTGCAAAAAGGCATGAAAACCATAGTTCTGGGGTTACTTTTTTTGTATTATATTCTCACTCCTTGTGAAAGAGGCCCAGCTCACTTGAGACTCACTTTAGGCGTCTTTGGTTCGGTGCACAACCGAGTTCAAATAGTGTTTTTCTCACCCGGCTGACCGAACCGAAGTAAAGTAAACACTGCAGGGTTTGATTTAAACATTTGATTGAAAACACGCGTAGCCGCTCTTGTCCTCTGTTTGAAGCCATTTGCCAACATGGCCTCTCTGGTTTGACCTGTCCGGCTGCAGTGAAGGATTAGGGTCCAGGAAAGCCACGGCCACAGGGTAACAAACCTCCTTAGTTACACAGGACTAATCTCTCCCCTCCAGCAAGCTCTTAATTGAGCCATCATCAGCTGCTGATCTACGGGTTAAACATCAATTAAGGTAATGAGCAGATAGAGCGGAGGGAAGGGGCGTGTGAAGTGTGTGTGTGTGTATCTGGGATGGAGGGGTGGGCAGCCCAGAGGGCAGGGGAGGTGAAGCAGGCCCAAAGGTCCAGGGGAGGAGGAGGAGGAGGATGAGGAGGCGGATGAGGAGGGGGAGGGGTTGCTGGAGGATGCTGAAGGGCGGGTGGAGCTGTGAAGTGGCGGCAGAGTGATTTCTGAGCCGTGGAGTGGAGCGTGTTGATTGTGGTCGCACTGGAAGCCGCTCCGAGCAGCCCGGCAGTGATTTGTTGTTAGTTTAATCATGTTCGTATTGGCCGGCTTGTTGTCTGATCAATCTCCTGAGCTGCTGCTGGTCAGACTCAGCGGGCCGCAGCGGTCGGATAATTTTCTATCAAACACAAATCTAGCATATCAGAGCAACAATTATCAGCAAATAGTGACATTCCACAGGCACGTCAGCTGATCATGTACTGATTATACCGCCCCAGAAAAATATAGAACAACAATTTACTGCAGTTTCACATAAATAAATAAATAAATAAATGCCCGTTTTGCCACTCTATTTCATAACACAGTAGACACTGAATCTTTATTTAAGGCTATAATTAAGCATTATTGTTCGGCATAATACTGTCATCTAAAGTAAAGAGCAATTTAAAATCCCAATTAAAATGTGAAACAAATTGGGATGAATTTTTTTTTTGGGGGGGGAAATGAGAGAATTTTGTTAATTGCAATGAACATGAATTTAATTATTTAATGTGGTTTTTGCATATTTTAGAAGATGTATGATTGTCATGATGTTACTTTTATGCATATCCGTCAGCCGTGTCAGCTTTTCAGTTTCGGTTCAGAGAGCCTGGTTGGTCTTTCCCAGGAAAAGTCTTCTGGCACACAGGAAGTGATGCATTTAATGTTTCCCACAGCCACCTACAGAAACTCAGCGGGTGATTATCAAAACACAGTAAGGCCAAGCTGACGGTTGTGTTTAAGTTCTCCCCAAGTCATTTCAGAGAGGACGATCCTCTCATGGAAAAAAGCATGAAGACGTTTCTGTAAAGTCTGAGGTGGACCGGTCCGCTTGATGTTGCGCGTGCAGTCAATTAAGAAGCACAGCTGTTGAGTTTCCCAGCTGTTCGGGCCGGCTCGGCGGGCTACTGTAGACTACAGCATTGCTTGGATGTGACTCATCATTTTCACAGTGAATCCCGAGGCGTCCAATTCGTTCTCCCCGGCCGAGTCTCCGTCTAATCCAAACTTTATCCGTCCTCTGTCCTCGCGTTCCTGTGTCTTGGCGTTGTTCTTCCTTGGGTTAGATCTGTACGTCACATCAGAGAGCGGATAAGAACACGCAAGGAGACACAAATCAAAGAGAGAAAGACGTTGCGGCACCGCCCACGCCGTTTGACTGACAGGTGATGTCGGGGCGGCGCAGAGAGACCCCAGCAATGAGCAAGTAACACTAAAAGTGGAAGAAAATAAATAAATAAATAATAATAATAATAACCCACATGGATCTCACAGATTACTGCTCTGACTTTGGCTTTTCAGCGTTTATATTTGCCCGAAGCTTTTGTCAAAATTAATCATGTGTTAAAAAAAATTTTAATTTAAAGTTGTGTTGTAGAGTCACACTTGGCTCCAAACAGAGATGTGTTTGAGAATCCAGTCTGTTACGTTGATTTATTTAAACAACCGTCAGGGAAGATTGCAAAGGGATTTACCAGAAAGCCCCTGGTATGTTTTTGTTGTGGTAGCTGGAGCCACCATATAATAATATTACCATTCCTAATTATTTGAGATAATTTGGGGTTTTTATTCTGCAAAATGTTGAAACCCGTTGCGCTCTTTTTCTTCATTTGAGTTTAATGAATCGAGAAATGCTCGACGGTCAGTAAACTCACTTGAAGGGTTTCACTTGAGAAGCCTGCGAATCCATTTTGAGCATTTTTTTTGCGACGTCAAATTTGATCATCCAATATTCAACAAACACAGGCGATTCTGTCCTTAAACACATGACTTTTTCATAGGAGCGGCTCTTAAGATGACTCATAGCTTTAATAGAAACCCAAAATGTGCTTTGCTTTTATGTCAGCGCTCATTTAGTAACGGTCGAGCGTCGACTCTTTCAAACGGTGGATATCTCATTTTGGAATGAAGCCCTTCAATTACGCTCGTTGAATGAAAAGCCAGGAGCCAATTAAAAGATGGAATCCGAGGCCTTTAACCCCCGAATTTCAAGCTCGGCGTCTCTCTGAACGGAGAAAAGTATTTATCGGGGAGTTGCTTTATCTCGACAAACTGTAAAACATCCTTTTGCTCAGACACAACAGAGATAGATTTGTTTTGACAGCTTGAGCTTTGTGGTTATTCTAAGATTTAGGTGATTTCCTAAATGTGGAAATGAGGGGATGGGATGGGGGTCGGAGGGGGTGATTGTGTGTGTGTGTGTGTGTGTGTGTGTGTGTGTGTGTGTGTGTATGGGTGTTGGGGGGTGATTCCACGCACTTGCATGTAGCACCATCCGTCGTTTCAGAGTAGTTAGTTATTTTCCAGGCTGACTTGGAAAATAACATTTGAAAAGCAGAAGTTTGAGCATCTGGCAAAGTAATCACTGAATTGAACAACTCGGTTAACCCCTGCTGTCGTTTTGTGCTGTGGGAGCTAAAAATGGAACTCACTGCCTCTAAATAGATGCAGAGGTTGGTGCGATATATTGAAATTATGTCAATATCATGACAGGAAACTAGCTATCATGTAGGGTTGGCCTGGAAATTGTTATTTTGTGATATATGTATGGCATAAGTGTTTGTTTTCCTGTTTTTAACGGCTGCATTATAATAAAGGGATGCAACTTATTAGACTCTTCTAGCTCTTCTATTATTGACCTCTACCTGCTTGACCATAATATTCACATTACTAATGATTATTTATCAAACCTCTCGTCTATGTAATGCCTAAATTGACTTTCAGGAAATCGCAGACCCTCATTTGAAGTTAGTTTTTTACCTGTGGATCCACATATGAAAATACATTTTGGTTTGTATTAAGTTTTGAGTTCAAAATGGTGAGATTAAAACTTAATGTTACATTAAATGATGTTTTTTTGCCTTCTTAGTTTCGCTGAAAGCCCCTCAGGGAGCCCTGCTTGGCCTGAAACCATGATCATATGAAAGCAAAAATCTCTACAGTCTCATCACAATGTCTGTTTCAGGGTATTTGGTCTAAGTTGTGTTGTTGTAGTATTTAATTTTGTGCGTGTTGCCCTTTAACCTTTGACTAAGCGTGCTGGAGCCCCGTTACGGTCTGTTAACCCACACACACAAACACATTAACCGTATGTTCACTCCAACTTGTTGAGCAAAATTTCCAGAAAATCAGTCTGACGGAGAGAAAATCAGGAAGTTGTCGGTGCCACCCTGACAGGCTGTGGCTTCTTGGACGAGTGGTGACCACCGGTCTCAGCTTTCAGCACAAGTGTTGCAGCCTGCTGGCTTCTTAAAGGGGAAGCTGGCTTCCAAATAACTGTTTGTTCGAGTCTTTACTGTCACCAAATTATAATCAACCCTCTGCGGTTCACCACGGACTTTCCATTCATCTCGCAGTTAACACTACGGCCGAGAATCCTACGCTCTGCCGTTAGACGATGGATTTTGGAAGAAGTAGGGCAGCAGGGCGGCCTCGGCATTAGAGGCTGTCTTGTGAGCTGAAAGGTCACACGTCCTATGTGTGTGTCCTGTCCAAGTGCCCTTGAGCAACCCTCTTAACCCTGCTCACTCACTGGAAATCACTCTGGATACGAGTGTCGATTAAAAAAAAAAAGCCAAAATCCTGTAGTACTTGCAACGCTGTGATGATCTAATTGTGGAATAATTTCCATTTTGTTTGTAGAGCAACATTAGTCATGCTTGAATATGGACGGCCGTCTCAGCAGGTCTGTTCGCACTGTTTGCTGCAATCATTCTATGAAGATCTGTTACATAAAAATGAAGCGGAAACGAGGAAAGAAAAAAAAAACGCCTGGTAAATCCCTACTCTTGTTTCTTTTCACTAAAAATACCCTGTTCAGGGCACTAAATTTATCCATTCCGCCTCCGAAGAAATTGCTTGAAATAACCAGCTTTGGAGCAGAAATGGAAATCTCTGCTGACCTCGTTTTGGCTACTAGAGGTAGAAACAGATGAATAATGAAAACAGAGAGTGCACGTAACATTTATTTTGATCAGGGATTATGGAATCTGTAGGAGTATATTAAAAGTCATTGTGGCTCTCTCATTACATTTCACTACCGGAGTCTGGGCTGTTTTGTGGTCTCATTTTCTTCCCCATTTCCAGTCGTTCGGTTTCACTGTGGCACTTTATCCAGATTATGTTGCATTTACCCTCCCTTTACATATTACCAGTCGAAAGGTCATCTATCCAAATGGACAGTGCACGGGGTCGCTGGTGGGATCAGGGGCCAGTAGGCCGGGATCAAGACATCACAACCTATGTAGGTTAAACGCAACTTAACCGTACACATTTGCAGGATTAACCTTAACTAAGGAGAGCTGAGCGGAGTCACAGCGCTGTCAGGGTTGCAGCGCAGCACAACCAGCGGGGCAGGCTTGACCTTGACTGGTGTCTGTGGTGTCAAAATCCGCTTAAATTCAATTTGAATCCATTTAGTTCAGCTTCTGGCAACCTTCAGCAATAAGGCCTTTTTATTTAAAATTCCATTACGCTCTCAAAAAAAGTCTTGGAGCTTTTAAAGAGTGTGAAAGGAGGAAGTGATAAACCAAATGAACAGAGTTAAAAGCAAAAAGCAGAAGCGCCATCAGAAACTGGCCCGTCGGTGCACATTTCTCTGACTTCAGTACTCATGCTCTCTTTCTCAAACTTTAGATATCGACTCTTAGAACTGTCCTGTAAACAGTCAGCTTCTGATCAGGGGTGGGAACCGAAACTGTGAAAGAACTGAAAGAAGCATAACCAGGAAATGCTAAAAGAACATTACTGTTGCTGCATTGTGAGCAAACTGGTTGAAAACGTTTATTTAATAATCCGGCCAATTGATTTGGAATATTGACTTTCAGATAATCGATTAGGTGTAGAACAAGAGGAAACCAGTCAACAAATTATAGCAAGAATGGTGTATGCAGTGTGTGTTGAGAAGGCAAACATGCTTAAAGGGGGGTTGAGAGGTTTTAAAGAAGCAAATCAATAAATGAGGAACCTTACTAGCTGATATTTGTTCAAACCTTTTGGAAACCTAAAGGTGCACCGTGCTGAGGGTGGATCCTGAGGACCCTTTAGGCTCAGTTGACAAAATACAGAATAATCACATGATCTGATGGTTGAGTCACATGCTGTTTTTATCATTTATTTTATTTGACCAGCTGAGCGCCTTTGAGATCAAGAATCTCTCTTTCAAGTGAGACCTGGGCCAAGAGGGCGGCATGAAAAGTTTGTGCAATAAATCCAACATGGACAAAATACAGAGACTGGCATTCATACATAACATCCGCCACAGATTTGTACAAATAATGGTATTCATTGTGCTCATAGATTCCATGTTTTTCCTGTATTTTTGACTGTTGAGTCTCAGGGGCCCTCGCGTCAGTCGAGCCTCTGCAATTTTGCGTAATGCACCTTTAAATTTATAGATTGGAAGTGAGACAAAAAATGAACCAGAAGGGATATAGTTTCTGCTCCCTTGGCTGATTTTGATATAAATCCACGTACTATTTTATTTTTTCACATCAGTACCTCCTATATATGATATGTTATTGATCCCAATGGGGAAAGCCTGTGCTTGCTTCCCTGCAGAGGTCAGAGGTCAAGGTCAGATTCAGAGCAGCCGCCCTGGAGCTGGTGGGGCTTCAGCGTCTCGGTCAAAGTCACTGAAGTCGATGCGGGACTTGAATCCGGTGCTTGAGGTTGAAGTTCTCGATGCTCACGGCAGCTTCATGCGTGTGATGTAAAAACACGTAACTCTCGTCCATATGTCGTTGCATAAAGTGCGCTATATGCATAACGCATTTCGTAACTCCAAACTCGACATTTCATAACGCAGCTGGAATCAAAGGTTGCCGACAGAGCCGGAGAAACGGTGCGAGCAGCGGCAACGATGAGGATCACTGAGAATCCGAATCAGCAGCCACAGCCAGCAATCGACTGCATTATATTTGGCTTCGATCGCGGGTTCTTTGTCCAATGACTCAAGCTGCAGTCTCCAATGTGCACACTACGGGTTCACTGGAGGTCTGGTATTGTTGCCAGGGAGCACCGAGAACAATGCCTTGGAAAAGATTAAAAAGGAAGAAGTGAGCCGGAAAGGAAAAAAAAAAAAAAGAAGTTGGGAAGAGGAACAAACTGCACACCTACAGAAAGATCCATGACCAGAGGAGCTGCAAGAGAACAGAAAAAGGAGAGGAAGATGTATAGAAATAGAAACAAAGGTCATATTCCAAAACACTATACATCCATTTTAGAAAAATGTACCGACCTTACATGTATTGTAAGCAGAGGTCTTACAGTTACAGTTATAGTGGCTCATGAGGTTCTGTGTTTTCATGCGAGAAAGCATTTTTGTTGCATGGTGGGTGCCAAAATTTTCAAAGGGCGGATATGCTATTTCATTTCCAATTTTTTTTTTTTCCTCTTTTGGTTATCAGCAGTGTTGAAAACACACATGTACAGTACAGGGTGAGAATAAAAACATTCCCTCTCCACATCTACACTTTTACTCCTTGTTTCTGAAGCGTGTCGGTTACAGTTTGGGCTTTCTAGCTCTGACTGAGCCGAGGCGTCTCCCTAAATACCAATCAAGTCGGGTGCTTGGCTTTCTCTCCATTGTTGTGTCTTGTTTCCTCCATGCCAGCGCTGGCTCAGCTCAGCTGCCACCGTGCCAAAATTATGACATTTATCTCAGCTGAATGATGTAAGATTTACTCTTTCGTTTTGTTTTTTTTTTGTTTTTTTTTTTGGTTATGGCAGTGCTGACAAATTCCTTTTTGAGCATCGCAAATCCAAGTTGCATGTCAGCCGCCTCCCCTGGGATCTGATTTTTGTAGCAGATGGGAATCGGAACCAATGTGACTTCCACGCAGGTTTGTGTCGCTCGCGCTGACTAGAAGACGTCAGATCTCTGCCACACGTGGAGGAAATCGGACGTGTGTCACTTTCAGCCGCGGTGTGAACGCTGCCCGAGTGCCGTGCCACCGTGCTGACGGGGTTACCGTGGCGTGAGAGCAGGGGCTGCTGGCCATCGCTCCGGCACAGCTGAAATAGCAAGAGCCAGAGCCAGGAGCTGAAACACTACACCGAGGCTTCTCACACTCCTCTCTCTCTCCACTTCTCTCCCCTCTCTGATCCTCTCCCATCTCTCTCTCTCCTCTCTTTCTCTCTCTCCCTCTCTTTCTCGCCTCTCTCGCTCCCCCTGGCTCTCTTTGATCCGAGGGCCTGGCATTTCTCGCTCGTCATCATCCTAACCTCCGTCTCTCCAGCCCCGCCTCGGCCTTCCATCCTTATCGCCCTCGTCCCTCCCTCCACGCCCCGGTGCGTCCCCTCCGCTT
>OMLB01056099.1:0-12134 GCA_900302555.1 Myripristis jacobus
TTTTTTGAGAAGCTCAAACCATCAAAACTTAACATGTGAAAAACTGAAAACAATGACAGATACTCTCTCTCTCTCTCTCTCTCTCTCTCTCTCATTTTTATTCATTGGAGGTGAACAGATACAGTTTGCCGTTTCTCACTGCCTGGATGGATAGGTTATATTAGGCTTTTGTAACTTGAGTGACCTTTGCCTTTTGCATACACTTGAGACTGGAAGTCTTGAGTTCTCAAACAGTAAGTGGTTGTCAGTGTATCATCATAAACTCACCAGTTTCCCACCTTGCACCCCTGTAGGAGAAAACATGACAATTCTAAACACGGCTGATTGGCTGTTGGGTTGCAGCAGCCCGTCCCCTGCCCCGGGCTCCAAGGACTATGGTACAGAGGCGCATGTGTGTGAATTTAGGGTCCATTTTGGGGTCAGAAGTTATTAATTGTCTTAAATGTGAAGGGGAGGGTTTAGATCAATAGTGATTCTACATCTGTGCCTACAGCCTTGTTTGTGCTCGTCTTGCTCTGATTTGTTTTGCTGTGAAGTGTGCTCTGGCCTTTTGTTACAGCTTCTTATGTCTTTGGATCCCACTGTGAATTTATCATAGTGTGTGCATAAGTATACATAGACAGGGTTCCTGCTTGTTATGGAATATCTGGAATGTGGTGGAATTTTTTAGGAGTGTAATTCCAGACAGGGAAAGTCAGGGAATTTGATAGTCTCTGGGGAAGTAAGGAAGTACAAGGGAATTTCAATAAAGAGTAGTATATCACTGCTGTCTGGTGAAAACCATGTATGTCCAAAATGTCAGCATCTCAGAAACAAAGAAAAACTTGTTTTTAGCTTGATGCATTTTTTTTTGAGATTGTATAATTAATTTTAAACCTCCACAAAGCCAAGGGTTGTAGAATTTTCTCAACCCATTGAGGAACAGGTAAATTCTCAAATTATAAGTTATACATGAAAATTACCAAACTTGGGGATACATAGTTTTCACTAGACTGCAGCAATAAAATGAATACACTAGAGTACATTTTACAACTAATTTCGCTCATTCAATGTATTAGAAGGTGGTTTTCGACTGTTATTTTTCTATACAGCAACAGTAACTGTAGTATAAACCAATGGGCTGACCCCTGTAGAGCCTTTCTTAGCTGAAAACGAACATCATGACCCAGAAAGGAACACAGTTTTTAGGTCATGGAAGCATTCTGACATGCCATCAAGGGTATGCCAGAAACACTGTGTTCACTGTATTTACATCTTAGTTTCACATGAAACAAATAATCAATCAAGCTAGAAATTTGGAAATGTTGATGATACCTGACTTCTGAGTTGCGATATTTTGTGATGCTTTCTAACATCTGCCCTTCATTTTGCTGCTGAAATAGAAAGCAACATCTCAATATTTGGTCCCTGAAGTTGTCTTGTGTCCCTTAGCTGATATCCGTCTGTGCACTTGAATGCCAATCAAGTCAGAAGTTCCTACTTTCCACATCAGATTTACAAGCTTCTGGCATGCACTTGAAGGCACTATTATTTATGGAGAATCATGGAGAAGTCATGGAATTTTATGTCAAAGCCACAGTGGGAACCCTTCATACAGTATTTGTACACAATATGTATGTTGTATGTGACATCAGTGGTTCTCAAACTTTTTTCAATAATGTACCCCTTTTGAAATATTTTTTCAGCCAAGTACCCCTCAACCAGTGCAATTTTTTTTTAAACGGTAGAAAAAAAACACCGCTACGTCTCAACCACAAATCCATTTTCTTGATCTTTTTGGCTTCCTGGTCCAAGGTTCATTGCATTTACATTTACATTTTTATTGAACTTAATATAACATAGGCTAATTATTTTAGGATTTATGCACGGTTGATATTTTTTTTAAATCAACCTTTAAAAAAAACCCTCATGTACCCCCTGCAGTACTCCAGCGCACCTCTAGGGGTACCCCCATTTGAGAACCACTGTGTTACACTGTATGTTGAGAAAAAGACAAAGAAATGGAACTTTCCCCACACTGCAACTGCATGGTTGTTTGCTGTTCTTTAGTCACTAGGGTTTTGTGTGTGTGTGCGTGTGTGTGTGTCTGTCCGGTAATAAGTACTTTAATATTGCCCCCCACCCCGATACTGATCCTTCTCACTCTTACGTCTTCCCTAAGTGAAAACAGAGCCTATGAACAACAGCGAGACAGTCACTACCACGAGCGACACAGCACTGGACACATACGCAGGCTCAGGTAAAAACACATAACACACATATACTCCAGAAAACTCACACCCATGCACGTCCGCCTTTCTCAGTTGTCGAAACATACAAAATTAAATTCGTCTGTGTCTCCTGGTCTCTCAGGTCGATCTTGCTAAGACACACACACTCACACACACACAAACACCCACCCACGCTGCCGGCTCATTTCAGCTCAGTGGAAGGCATGCTGAAAGCTTTAATCCCATGAAGTATTGCCTGTCCTTGGATTGCGTCATGAAACACTGGCAGACAGAGGAGAGAGAGGGAGAGACATTTTTACTCTTGTTTTTTTTTTTTTCAGACTAACACACGGCCTGTTCTCCTTCTTGTAGCAAAACAAACACACATGCACACACAAAACCCATTAGGCAACACACAGTGAGGGTTTAGAAGCAGCAGGGTGTTTGTCAGTGTTGAGCACTGACATATCAATGACTACAAACAGACATTTACTGTGAGGCCCGCTGTAAGGGTCTCAGGCATGGACTACAGTGCTGTCTAAAAGGAGACGTTGGCTCCTTGCCATGCAAAATGTTTCAAATTGTGTTTACTGGAACAGCGTTTCAGCTCGACTGATCTGAAGGCCTTGAATTGTGCTGTTCAGGAGGAGTTTTCCACATGGAAAGGAAAACAGAACATTTGAATTTGCACCATCCATAACCTGTTGATGCTTTTTTGTTGTTCTGTGATCTCTTTTTTAGTAATCACCAGCAGTGGCTACAGCCCTCGTTCAGCCCACCAGTACTCTCCTCCCCTCTACCCCTCAAAGTAAGTCTGACATTTTACACTGCAGTTTCTAAGCATTTTCTAGGATGCCATATCAGTTCGCCCTCTAGTAGTAGCAAGTTTCACCTGTCCACTGCCCAAATGGGATCATTTTATTTACAATTAGTCAAATTAAGTAATTTAGTACCCCCAATGAAAAAACCAACCATGAATGTTATGAAGTGCAGCATAAAAAAGCCACAGTTTCGCTACCTTATAAGGCCATGCACCTCTTTACTGCAAAAAATCTCCATCTTAACAAGGCAATTAGTGTCATATTCAGCAGCCAAAAATGGGCTATTTACCGCCTCACAAGATCATCATTATGGTCCCCCTCTTGTTGCTCTTCAGTCATCCTCTTACCTCAAACTGTCCTGCCTCTCTGTCTGTTTTCTCTCATCTCGCAGGCCTTACCCTCACATCCTGTCCACGCCGGCAGCTCCTCCCATGCCAGCTTACGCAGGCCAACCCCAGTTCAGCAGCATGCAGCAGTCAACCGTCTATACCGCCTACTCCCAGACAGGGCAGGCCTACGGACTGTCCACCTATGGTATCAACAAACACGCATGTACAGTACAAGCACACACGGCGACATAGCTGCATGCTATATCAGGATGAACCTGTCCTGGTTAACAGAGCTAATGTCTGTTCAGAATGGAGCCATTGTACTAAAAATAACAAACCACATTTGTATTACCTGTTCAGTGGACAATGTTTTCACTCTGCCGGACATGAGATGCTCCCTCATCTTTACTGTAGTTCACCATCACAGAATCACAAATATGTGGCAATTAAGTTACAGATTTCAGCTGATCATATAATTCATGTACATATAAGCAGAATAGGCCCTGATCCTTATAAAATAGCACAATAGAAGCATCATGTCTCTTGCATTCTTTTGAAATTGTGTCCACTTTATTAGTACTGTATCTTCATATTTGTTCCATGACATTTTCTTGGGACAGATCTGGGTGTGATGCTGCCAGGCATTAAGACAGAGGGTGGTTTGGCCCAGAGCCAGTCTCCTCTGCAGACAGGCCTCAGCTACAGCCCCGGCTTCACCACACCCCAGCCTGGACAGACTGCCTACTCACCCTATCAGATGCCAGGTTGGTGGGCAACGCATCCAGGGACACACTCACAGTGGTCCCACTCAGCTTCCACCCCAGCTCAAATCTCATAATCATGCATTGTTTCCAATTTGAGGAAAATGCACCACTGAAAACTCTCCCTGAAACAGTAATTGAAAATATATCTGCTTTTCCCCAACTTTGGTACTGTAGATATTCCGTCACTCTTAGTCAGAAAATTAAAGTTTTTGTCTTATTTACCTTTTTGTGTGTTGTGAATGACATTGCATAGGTAATACAGTTGTGTGTACGTTTAGTGACTTTCCCTTCATCTGTTTCTCTCCAGGTTCCAGTTTCACTCCTTCCTCAGGCCTTTATGCCACCAACAACTCAGTGTCCAACCCAGCCAACTACACTGCCACACAGCAGGTAAATGTGTGTGTCCTTCTATGCGTGTGTATGTTTAGACCTGCAAAAATGGTGCAGTCCAGCCAAAGGCTAGCTTAAGCAACATTTTCTCAAGCCAATAAGAAACCCCATTTCCTAAAGGGGTTTTGCAAGAGCAGACTAACCGTGTTACATGTATGCTCTTAGTGGTTCAAGTGAATGTGACTTGCCTCACTATTAAAATTCAAGGACTTTGCATGGTACAGTTGCAATAGCATTTGAGACCAGAAGTGGTTTTACAGTTGTGCTCCCACACAACTTCTCCTCATTCAGAGCAGCTTCAACAAATGAAAGCTAATTGCACTGTGACCTTTCAACAGAAACAACCTCAGAAGAGAAACAGACAATTAGTCATTTTAAAAGTCTGTTTTGTTCTGAATATTTCTCTATGTCCTAATGATAAATTGTGTTCTGGTAGTAAAATGCTTAAAGGGGAGTTTTAATGTCCCACTATGATAGATGTGGCTGTTTACATGAAGGAGAGTTAAGGTTTGACCCGTGTGGGTGGATACAGGGAAATAATATGGTGTGTGTATGAGTTTAACAGAAAAAGAGAAAAAGAGCAAAAAAGTAACAGCAAAAAAGAGAAGAAACAAGCCTCTGCGTATAAGAATTTCTGTATGACTCTAGGCAAAAATGTGTGTGTGTGTGTGTGTGTGTGTGTGTGTGTGTGTGCGCCCGCATGTGCGTGTGTGCTGCAGTTTATAAGGACTTGTAGAGATGGACGTAGTGACAGGTTTAGAGAGCTGACTCATAAAAGAGCCCATCTCCACTGGGTCAGTAAAAACCAGCAACACAAGGCTTTAATTGTTGGGGAGATATAAAATACAGAACGGAGAGAATAAAAGATTACAGAAATGAGAGGGAACAGTTGTAAAGTCGGTCTTCAAAGTTGGGGCCAGTCTGAACCGTTCCAGAAAAGTGAGCCTCCCCCATCTTGTTATGTCTTTCTCTTGCTCTCTCTCTGCACTGTGCACAAACATTTTCACATGGCTAAATGTTGTGTTATACCTGCTTTGTGTGAGTAACTGTTATTTTACTTTCTGCAGGATTACCCCTCATATACAGCATTTGGCCAAAACCAGTATGCCCAGTATTATTCCGCTTCCACTTATGGGACATATATGACTTCCAATAGTGTGGATGGTACAGGGTCCACAGCAGCCTATCAGCTGCAAGATCCCACCCCTGCCATGACAGGACAGGCTGCTGAACTTCACCCAGGTACGTCCATTTGATCCACATTTTCCATTGCAACAAAACATTTTTCAAATCATTTGGGGGTACTAAATATTTTACAGCATATAATCAAAATCCCACCATTTTCAAATATGTTTTTTTGGTTGAGGTACCCACCTTAAAATGTTCTGCTTCTGCAGCTAACAAAGTTGTCAACAATCACAAACCACAGAGATGACAATTGTGTGTGTAAGACAAACATTTCCCTGGGGACTACTTTCCCTGGTGGAGGGAGCGTTTCACTCCACCCAGTTTCAAGTCATCAAAACACAACAGTGCTGCTGCTTTTAGGAAAACCAATGTGGAGGACTTTATTACGGTGATGGTATACTGGTGTGAAGAAAGTTTGAAGTCTCTGAGAGTTCATTTTCATATCATAGTGGAATCAGTGGAAAACAGTGGATGGGAAAAAGGTAGAAAAAATGATATCAGAGTTCTAAAATATGACTGCTTGCTTTGTGAAAAGATTAGCAGAAATGTGACATATATAGATTTAGTGTATAATACAGTAAACATGCAAAATCACTGCTGTGGTCACAACACCAATGTCCAGTTTGAACAAAGAAATCACTGACACTACACCACTAATGCACTAATGCTTTTTTTTTTTTTTAAACTAAGCTCTAACTTTCTAAATGCACAAACAGCTGTCAGCGCTTTAACCATTCCAGACTGGGACACTATAATCTTGTTTCCAGTATGAATTACCACAGTATGGGTAACTGAGTTCAAAACCGCTCCTCCAGTCATGATGAACTACAGGAAGTAAGTCTCAAACTGTCGCCATAGCGACCTGGCATCTGACTTGCTAATTGGAGAATCAGACTATATTTACATTAGCCTTAGCAACTTTGATTAGACTGGATTTACATTATATGTCACCTTTGTAGAGTCAGAGAAAGAAGGATGACGGAGAGAGAGAGGGGCAAGGAAAGGAATGGAAAAGAGCTAAAGTATACCCACATGTACAGAAATATGACTTGGTATTCTGCTGTTTTTCTTTTTCGCTCTTTTTTTTCCTTTCTAATTTTTGTCTGCTTTATTTTGGCTGAAACTCAGGAGGTCTGATTAAAGGAGCTTATCATTCTTCCCATCAGTGACACTTTTCCACTCTCTCGCTCACTCACATTCTCAGTTTTTCTCTTTTCTCTTCTCTCCGCTCTCACAGTTGCATTTTGTATCCATTTCTCTTGTCACTCACTTGCTTTCCATGTCTTTGTGCTTCACCTCCCTCCACCCTCCCCTCTCCCCCATCGCTCCCTCTTTCTCTGATTGAGACATAACAATATGCGAGCTGAAGCTTAGAGTCTGGCTCTAGTTACCACACAGCAGTGGGAGCATATGGCATTAAGTGTGTGTGTCTTTGTGTGTGCGCACATTTCTTCCCATGCATTCTTATGTATGTCTGCATACACTTCTGCGTGATATTATGTAACTATGTAAGTAGCATCAGATTACTTATCTCTCATCGTCACTGTTCTCTAATTTATTGCGCTGTTCCATCTCTTGCTTCACCATTAAATCTTTACATATGCAGTTTTATTGTGGCTCGTTCATAATTCAAAACCAGCAGAGTAGCAGTGGAAATATGTTTTGGGTTTTTGTCAGTGTGCATTTGACCTGTCATGCTAAAATACCTTGAAATATTAGCCCTGACATGATGGCCTATTACTATACAGAGTTATTACTATTGCAGTGTGAATGCATCATAACAAGTCATGTAGTCTCATGATCAGCGTTAAAATTTAGTTTTTCTTAAAACGAGTGAAAAAATATGTGCCATCGGGATGAGATAATCCACTTATTTCCAATGGGAATCGGCTTGTTTAACAAATAGTTTAACAAACTTGTTCCCATTAAAAAAAAAAAAAACTGAAATAAGTGAAACTGTGCTGAAAACAAGAAGAATTATCTAATCCCACTGACAGATTTTTTTTCACTTGTTTGAAGAAATTAGAAGTTTGACGAGTTTAAATGACTTGTTGAGATGAAGATTTTTGCAGTGCTTTGCAGGTTATTAGATATTTTATTTTTTGTAAATGTGAAAGCTTTGCAGACAGTGAGCATCTGTTCTGTTCTGTTCTGTGTGTGTGTGTGTGTGTGTGTGTGTGTGTGTGTTCACTCTCAGGGGACTTTGATACAGTGCAGAGCCCTTCCACGCCCATTAAAGACCTGGATGATCGTGCCTGCCGAAGTGGGGGGTCCAAGTCCCGGGGCAGGGGCCGCAAGAACAATCCCTCCCCTCCCCCTGACAGCGACCTAGAGGTGAGGGATCAAACACGCCCACTGATATTAACCAACACTACAAGAGTGCACTCAGTGGAGTGCAGATGTCCGCCAGGCATATCTCCCCTCTTACAGGCTATAGGCAAAATTTGGGACAGACTCAGCAGCCAATTGTATTTTCAAATTACACATTAAATTATGGCATGATATTATAAAAATATCCCTTAAAACTCCTAAAGCCTCTTGAGTTTAGCTGCATCTGTTTCAGCTTATTTCACATTATACCAATGGTCAAGAAAAAAGAACACAAATTACAATGGCAAAATTCAAAATGTCTACTAAATGTCTCTCTTTCTCACATACACACTAAAGACCAGTGAAGACTGGGCAACTAACCTATTTTAACCCCTACACTTTTTACGTTTTTCCCCGTGTATCTGCCGTTGACATGGAGCAAAAATGGCCACAATAGAATAAAAAAAAGGCTAAAACAAAAAAGCTAGACAGTGAATGAAGTGCTGGAAGAGCATAGTGAACCTGGAAGAGAGAGAGACAGCAGCAGTGGTCAAGCAAGCTAAACAATGAATGAAGGTGAGGGTCTACTGTATAGCAGTCCTGGAAAAGAGAGAGGGAGAGAGGGAGAGAGAGAGAGAGAGAGAGAGAGAGAGAGAGAGAGAGAGAGAGAGAGACAGCAGCAGCGGTCAAGCGAGCTATAGACAGACACACATGACCAAACACATGATGTCCCCCAGGCTTCTCCACTGATACCAAATCACTGTGCTGTTTCTTGTTCTTCATCCTCTTTCTTTATGCAAATCTCAAAGTGCATTAGAGGAGTGGCTGCAGACAGGAGAAGTCTCAGCTGAGAAACATCATGGAGACGGGACCACCCATGTCATTGTCCATTTATACACTCAGGCATGGGCCAGGACAATAGACGTACCATTTCTGAAAAAGCAAACTGAGTCACTCTCTGTGTTTCTCTGTCTCTGCAGAGGGTGTTTGTGTGGGACTTGGATGAGACGATCATTGTTTTTCACTCCCTGCTCACAGGCTCCTATGCACAAAAATATGGCAAGGTGAGACACTCTGCTCTGCTTCCCATCTCTGCCCTCTCTATGTCGTCTACCCTCCAGTGTAAATCTCTATGCTGTTTGTCTGTCCATCAGACATCTCAGGTGACATCTCAGATACCACTGGCCTATGTTTGACAAAATGGAGAGATGATGTGTCTTTACAGTGTTCCAGCTTTTCACATAATATCTTGACTGGTGTATTCGGGGTGCTCTAATTAAAAGCCAAAATTCTGTAAAAATTCTGTACTTCCTATACTGTTAAAACTGTGATACAGAGCCTTTACAAATAAATAATAAGCATTTTGCTACATTCAATCTAATGCCAAACAAGTTCAAACCATGAAGATTAATCCTGTCACCCACTGATGAAACTCTTTGCATTACTGCGGACATTGTAAAGCTGCTGTCTGTGGCAACTTTCTAACACACTGGTGCACAGTTGACCTTTAGTGACGCATTTTTTATGAAAATGAAAAAAAGAAAAAAAAGAGAAAAGATTTGGTGAGATATAGGTGCACTCCACGCCCCGCGAGTACAATGCACACATCTAAGCACACAGCACTCACAGGACCTCTATTTGCATGGTAACACCTTTAAACCAGAGGCACATGTGAAAACAAAGAGGAGAGCACTTGCATGCTGCAGACACACTGTGCATGACATGACCACATGAGAGAAGGATGAGAAGGATTTTTTTACTTGGCTATGGGATAACCTGATCTTTTCTCTACACTTTTATGGCATTTTTGGTCTTTTTGTAATGAAACAAGGTATCTACACACTTTTCTCCACTGCGTTTAGACCTTCATCAGAGCAGAAATACACCCAACCAACACCATGCGCACATAGCATCTCAGCACAGGGCAGAGGAGACAACCAGTTAAATTAGTGCACCTGCAACAATACAAATATTTTCCAGTTTATAGAAATAGCATTGAGAAACAGCTTTAAATCAGTCATCAGTGTATATTACTTTAAATAATTGCTGCATTTTACATTGGGATATGTTTGACAAAGTATGTACATATATAACATCAGGATACACATGTATTGCCCACACCCAGATAGAGAAAAATACACAGAGGGGAAGGCACAAAGCAGGAGCACCTGAAACACACTGGGTCAGCTGAAGGAACGCCATGAATAGCAGGATCACCCTTTGCCAGTGTGTAGCCTCTCTGTAATAAATGCAATGGAGAAAAGTGTGCAAACGCCTTGTTTCTTTACATAGTATCTGTCTTACACCCAGCACCTTTTTTCGTTTTAGCAATTTTGGCAAGTTCTGTTAGTGTACTGTAACCTTTGCATTTTAGTTGTATTTATTTATTTTCAGTTTCGCATTTTTTTTTCTTTCAAATTGAGTATTCCTGTTTGATGCATCGCACAGACAAAACAAAACTTAGACAAAAATTGCAACACAGATAATGATGATGATGATAATAGTACCAACAACAACAACAACAACAACAATAATAATAATACTTTGATTGCTCTATTAGGGGAGCTACAATTCAAAGTTAACTTTTCAAGCCTTTAGAGTCATAACTGATACATTGAGAGATTTCACTAAAACTTGCAGCGATAATGCATCTTGTTGCTGATTGATCAGCATAACTTGAGGGACAGAATCTGTTTCACTTTGATTTTTTTTAATTTATACATTTAGCTGCTGTTCTTATGCAGTGTGACTTACGTTGGCCGAAAGAACAGAATAAACTTAAGCATCATGTATTTTACGACTCTTCAGATTACCTGATACGGTACATTATGATCATAATGCGTTTTTTTAATGTGCTATGGATTAACGAGGATATATTTAACAGCCATTAATAACTGTCACTGCTTACATTACCATCATCGTAATTTAACAAGCTAATTTCCTACCCGGTCTCAAGTTTTTGACAAACTTTGCTATGAACTTATTTGGTGGTCTAGGCGTCTCACATCACGACTACACTGTTTATAGTTCCCTATATTTTAGCCGTGCTTGGCCTCGATCTGGTATCATCCCCTGTGGTCAAGGCTACAGGCTTTTATTGGGTGATGTTGTTTCCTGTGGCAGTCGAGTAGCCAGTAGCTCGCCTGTTTAGGCTGCATCGTGCTGCAGCCTTCAGACTCCATTCTGAAATGTTGTTTGGCAGTCAAACAAAAGCTGGCAAAGCACAAACCATTTAGAGCTAGACTTGCATGGAACCATGGGAGCTCAGGCGTTTTACAGCCAGGGTTTGTGGGTGCTCTTGTACTTCCTAGTTCCTCTGCAGTTGTGGAATGTAACGTTTGGCAGTGGGGCTTTAATGGGTATAAGACAGACCCGGGTGAGTTGTAAATAGCTGCATGTGTATGTGTGTTTGTGTGTGTGCAAGAGAAAGAACACACATGCTTGCGTGCAGACCCTGGGGTAAAGTAAATTTTGCTTTGTTTGTGTTGCGTTGACTGTAGAGGGATACTGCAGGGCTCCAAAGGACAAAATTACAATAAATGTATTTCTTGGGAGAGAGTAGAGGAGATCATACCTGTCTCCTACTCCTAACTACAAGATAAGGAGATCAACAGCTCACCTCCCAGAGATAAAAATAAGCTTTATTCACCATCTGATACGTCATGTTTTGTGATAAAGCACAAATCAAGTTGCATCCTCTGTGCAACACTGTACTCTGAGAAACACGGGAACCCAGGCATCAACCGAGGAGGCATTAGAGTCACAAAGTAAAAGACACGGCTCCTTGCATTAGCCTTAAAATAATTTGCAAGAGAGTTGCATTATTTCCACCTCGTTCGCTGCTGCCCTTAAGAAATATCGTGGCAGCTGTGTCTGTTCACACCTCGCCCAAAAGAGTGTTTATGCTGTTGATATAGCAACCACACGACTTACTCCTCTCATAAGGGATCTGAGGATAAAACTGCTTCAAAGACTTTTTCAGTTTTTTTGCTTTCTTTCACACACACACACACACACACACACACACACACACACACACACACACACACACATTGAACTCCTCATTTCTCAACACAATAGTTATTATAAGTAGGAGTAATGTTCATATTTTTCTGAAGTGTT
>OMLB01056100.1:8893-28810 GCA_900302555.1 Myripristis jacobus
TGTATTATCTTTTTAATTATAAGGCTACTCTGCCACCAACATGTAGGTGAAAGGTCATATGTGTGTGCATGAGTAGCACCTGTTCTTTGATCATGAGCTGGTGGCTCTCCATGACGAGCTCCAGTTTGTCCAATTTTGCCCTAAGGGAGGACAGAGAGTCCACACCTCCCCCAGCCACTGTGCGCAGTAAACGATTCTTCTCTTCAGCACACTGCAACTGAGGAAGGACCTGCACACATATGCACGTATATGAATGCACATGCACACATGAATTACAATTTCACTCATTCCCACGCAAACATCCACCCATGAAAAAAAAGTGTTAACATACAACAGCCACAGACATGTGGCCAGATGTGTGAAAGACAATTTAGCTGTAGTTTTTCATAAATTGTAGTTTGCATATCTCTCTCTCGCTCTCTCTCTCCCTGTCTGTGTGTGTGTGTGTGTGTGCACTGTCTCTCTCACTACAGTATCCCTCTCTATTTCTCCTCTCTCTCTCGGTCTCTTTGTTTAGACACAAATGTGTGTTTAGACACAAAAGTGTGTCAAATGTGTGAAAAAAGTATGTAATTTGATGAAATTTCATCCAAAGGGAGAAAATCAGGGGAAATGAAACTCCAGGAGAACAGCAGGTGGGCAGGAAAATCAAAAGGATTGGCAAGCAGGGGACGCATATTTGATCATGTACAATGTATTTTCATGTGTTTTCTAGTGAAATTTGCTCACGGCGTGCAGAGAAAATAGACTAGACGTCAAAACTGTCACTTCTGATCCAGTCTAAACAGTCCAATTGGTTAACATGGGCGCCTAAAGGAAGTGGGCAGCGCTTCAAGGTGCTTCTGTGTCTGGTTTGAACCAGCCGACATTAGTTTTCACATAACAAAAATCATTCTTCATCATTCTACTATCATTCAGTTCTGCCGTCTACAGCTGATCCATATCCAACCATCATCTGAGAATGTAACAATGTTGATTTAAGACAGACGAATCAGCTTTAGTGCAGATGGTGTGGCAGTGACTGGCTGTACATTGCACCACTCCTACATAAATGAGCATCAATTTGATTGTTCAATATGATTTTGCATGTTAGCATATATTTTTTGTATGTATACTGCTGTCAAAGTAATTTCTTATGATTATCACAATTTGACTTTTGCCCATGCCCAAATATGGAAATGGTAATCTAGACTCTCATGAAAACTTAAACAAAAGTCTTTTTTATGTGGTGGATTATCTAACCCGTTTCTGCCACTGATCTTTGTACAGTATTAATAAAGCTTTCACAGTTTTTTTTTTTTTTTCAGTGGCAGAAACGGGTGTGTGGGGAAACCACCTGGAAAACCGAGGTGACTGGCACAAAACTTCAGAAAAAACACAAACATCAGAAACATATAGGTATCATCCTTTAGGAAAGTTACAAGGCAGGATTCAGGATTGTGCTTGCTCGTCATGTCTTACTTCAGGTTTACGTGTTTGTATGTGGCCGTGTTTGGCATTGGCCACTCCAATCTCTTCTATGCTCTCTGGACGCGTGGATAGGGTTTCCATTGACTCTGACACAAAACTTTCTATGGTCTGAATATGGCCTGGATTAGGGTAGAGGAGAAGAGACAGAAGAGAGGGGACAAAGCAAAGGGTGAAGAAAGGAAGTGAAAAATGTGTAATGAAATGAGAGGGCCATGAAAACAGAAAAGGAAAGAGAAACTGAGAGAAAAGGGAATTTAATTGGTCCAAGAGAGAGTGAGCAACAAAATTAAAACAGAAACAGAGAAATAGAAAAACAGAAATTAGAAAACAAAATGTATATAAAAAACCTTTACTTGTGATTAGCATTAATGCTCTACATTGATTAGTTTAAATAATGAAGTTTTATACAGGAAAAAAAACAACATGTTAATTAAAATAGAAATGTCCTTAAGAAAGGAAGTTCAGAGGTGTTTAGCTTGTATTAGAGTGAAATTGAGAGGGAGAACAGTCAGAATACATATATTACCAAACAAAAAATAAGTTTATTTACCTTGTATGGACTTTCTTAGTGACATAAGCAGGGTGTCAAACAGCCTCTGGATCAGGTCATCAATGACAGCCTTTACTGGCTCACAGTTCACTGTGATACAGTCTACTTTCTCCTGACTAACAGATATGACAGAAGAGGGTAAAAAGGATAAGAGAAGCTGAAGGAGAACAAGTTCTGGGACTCAGTTGTAATCCTTAATTTAATTCATTTATGCTGTTTGAGTGAGGTGTTGCATTCACCAAAAATCAAACCCAAATAAATTGAATGAAATTTTGCAAGGAGGAACTAGAGTCCTTAAGTGGAAGTCATCTTTTAGCATCTGCATTTTGCCCAGAAAAGCATCTCCAACATTTAATGGAAAAAAAAAAACCCTCAACTCAACTTGATCCATGAGCTATACTGCAATTTGTTCCAGCTTGTGAATTTTCTTTGTGAATCTGATGTTGTACTTTCTTTTAGTATTGGTTTTTGCTGACAAAATGCTAATCACTGGAGAAAGTGACTTACAATGAGTGACTCCCTTACCTCTCCGTTATGCAATTATATTATTCTTTATCAGCTTTATCTCATGACTGCACTGCACACTAATATCCCAAAAAGATTTTTTTTGCGTTGTCATGACATTTGGTGAAGGAGTCTAGTCTAACACTTACCCAGTTGGCCATCTTCATTAGAAATAATACAGTTGTTGCTGTATTTGTTTTAATACTAAGTAAATGCAGACAATTGCTTAGTTTATTGTGTTTCATATGATCCTTTCCAGTGTGTTCCCCTGCCTTCCGCCCAGTGAGCACCGGGATAGGCTGCAGCTCCCCCCGCGACCCTTACAGATAAGCGGTTTAGAAAATAAATGAATGAATGAATAAATGTTTAATATGTTTAAGTATGTACCTAGGAAGACGCTCAGATTCCTTCCCCTGGGCTTTCAGGGCCTTGAAGTTTCTCTCCCAGTCCTGTACTGAGTCCAGATGTTTCTCCACTAATCTCTCTATGTCCACCTGGCCCAGCACCACCCACTCCTATCATACACACAAACACACACACAACATGTGAAGGTTTCCTGGTTTTAAGATTCTGAGTCAAGGATGAACTAATGTTAACTACAGAGCCAAGGAAAAGGGGAAACCAAAAAGTAGTTTGGGCTTTCCCTGTTCTAGTTTAAACATGCATGACCGCAGACAGAAGTGAAGAATGCTATTCTTTGCTCATTGTATTCTCAGGGTAGTAGAGAAGGAATAAATTCTAGTAATTACAACTGAGCTTAAGTACAGAAATAGAGATGAAATAGAGAAGAATGAATACATTTGTAGTCTTCACATGATGTACACAGCACAGCTACAACTAATAGCAATACTTCAATAAATAAACGGAAAAAAAAATAACACTGAATAAAGCAACAGGGTTTCAATTAACTATAGATGAGAAAAGAGGTTTGCAGATGTTGTAAATAGTTTTTAAAAAATGATTAAATAATCAAAAATAATTTATCAACAATACTGAGTCCTATCTCAAATCAACTTTTTAACTTTATTAATAATGTGAATGAAAAGCAAGCTTAAAAATCAATAAAATGTAAGATTGTCTCTTTGGATAAAGCAGCTTTACACTAAAATTTCTATTTTATTTACATTATACTGTGGCTTTTTCAAAGGAAAGGTTGACTGATAACGGTCATTATTATAATGACCGTTCCTGTAATCGTCAGGTCTTGTTCAGGTACCTTGAACTTGTTCTGTACAGCTTGCAAGCGGCTGAAGAGGTCCTCAGCCTTACTGAAGATGGTGAGGAAGCCGGAGGCATTCCTGTCAATCATGATACTGAAGATAAGCTCCTCCCCCTGAGCGCTGACCCCTTTGAACTGGTTTGGGATCGAAATGAACCTCTTCATCTCCCTGAAGTAGCGAGCTCGTACTTCCTCAAATGGAGGCCGGAACTGCAGACGGCCCTGCCTACGTAGAGGAAAGAGAAGGCGGGAAAGAGAGAGAGAGAGAGAGAGAAAAAGTCGGAGAGAAAGAGACATGGTAGAAGAAAGTCAGCAAGACGTAAGATGCTAGTTTTGCATATGAGTCATAAACAGGTGTGTATGTCTGTGTGTCTGAGAGTGTGGGGTGAGTGAGTGATTTAACATTGTGTGAGATAGAGAGAGAGAGAGAGAGACAGAGAGAGAGAGAGAGAGAGAGAGAGAGACAGAGATGTACCCTTACTTCACTCATTGCACATTTTGATTTTCAACACACAGTTAAAAAGTCCTGGCACTAGAATTTACATTTACTTTCCAGATACAGAAAGCTAAACAACCTTTCTCCCTCCAGAAATTCATGGATTGTTCTTAAGAGCAATGAGTGAGGAAGAGACAGAGAAGAAGAGAAGGTGCTGCTACTGGTTTGAAGATGATGCCAAAGTGTTTTTTTTAAATGATGGAAGAGAAACATCAAACACACAAGGAAGAGACTAAATTCAGCTAAAATAAGGCACAAAGATGCAGAAGAAAGAGAAGACAGAGAAGTTAACACAGTGACAGCAGGTATGAAACAGAAAATGGAGAGAAACAGACAGGTACTGACTTGAAGGTAAGGTCGATGTGTATCTCAGGCAGGTTCATGTTCAGAGCTTCCAGTCCTGTTTGGTACTGGTGTTCAAGAGCCTTGTACAGCTGATGATTCCAGTGCTGACGCCATGCACGCATGTCACCTGTCCTGAAGCCCTATACACAAACACATCAGCTTGCCAACCAAACCTTACCAAACATATTTTTGTACAGGATGTGTATGTCCAGTAGAATGAGACCAACAGATAAACAATAGCCACAAACACCACCACAGTAAGTCAAAGGAGCCATCTTTACTGGGAGACATATTTTGTATGGAACCAACCAAAGATGTCACACCCTGTATGAAGCTTACACTGTGTTAAATGGGTTTGATTTAGCCAAGCAACTAAACCAGATAAATGAGTCATGGATGTCTGCTTGTCTTGATGGAAGCTGTGCCATCATGCTAATTCTGGCAAGAATTAGCATGATGGCTCAAAACAGAGACAGTTACCTTGCACCATGACATTTCAGTGCTGTGTAAATTTGTGAATGTGCAACTCTGTAAAGGCTGGTCGAAGTCTCACTGCACCAGAACGATATAAAAGAATTGGAAAATGGCACTGCTGACCTCAACATATTTTGGTTCTCAGTAGTGTTGATTCAGTCTGTGCCAAAAAAGCACTGACCTTTAATATCCAACCCCAGCAGCAGAGACACTTGTGCTTGTGACTGTATTCTGTACCTGAGCCTCCAGAGTGGCAAAGCCAGTACGGAGCTCCTGAAGGCCATCCTTCCACCGCTGCTGATGTCTCAGCAGGTCCACATTCATTAGAGTCACCACCTGATATGCATGCACACAGGCATATGTGCATGTATACATACATGCATAGAAAAGCAAGACTTGAGTTACTAAGCAAAAACTAATTGGGGGGGAATTTAAGTGATTCCAAAGAAATGGGCTTAAAACCAATCATTTACATTATTATTATTATTTAATGTTTTATAATCACAAATATTAATAATATAGTATAATATCAAATACTATATTATTATTAATAATATAGTATTTGATCTGTATGTGGTGCTATACAGCACTGATCCATTTCACAGGGACAAATAAGGCTAACATTTATCAGTGTATACCCCTACAATATGATTCTTCAAGTCATCTATATGAGGGTAAGCTAGCACCTTCTCAGTAAAGTCGGTGTGCCACTTGCGTAGTTTTCTGTTCTCAGTGGAAAGTTTCTCAGCCGCAGACTGCAGCTTGGTGATGTAAACCTCCAGCTCTTTGGGGTTGTCCCACGTAATCTGCACTTTGCCACCTGACTCCTTTGACTGGGAACGAGGATTCTGCCAAAGAGAATCAGCAAGAGATGATCTATGGTCTGAGGTGAGAAACAACATCAGGAACAACAAATAATGCTATTTTTTTTTTTTTGTCTGGGACTATTATATTTTTTTGCAAAATAGCAGCCTTATCACCAGATAACAAACCCTCTTTTGGAAGCCAATTTCATTCTGATAACATGCTGCATCTAGCTGGTGAAGAAATTTCAATGCCTGCCTGACAAGGCATCAGCTTCCCTGTCTTCTATAGCAATAACAGATCTTTTTTATAACACAAAACATAGATGGCAAAAAAAACAATGACATGCAATCAAAAACCTTACTTGACTAAAGGAGAGTAGGGATTGTTTAAATACCTGGTGTCCATGACTCACATTTTGAATCTGCTATGGACCAAAACCACATTTATACACTGCCTCAAAGTGTTAAGTTTGTATTGTAGCCTCAATATTTACCTTGATGACTTGCTCAAAGGCCAGGGCAAGACTGAGCATCATAGGTCTCTGGGAGGGAATCATCTGTTGGTCTATAGTGTTGTAGAAATGGGCCACCTGATACACAGGAACACTTGGTTATAATGTCTTAACATGGAGATGATGTATTATTAAAATGAGAATGGGCAAGAGAGAGAGTGAAAGAAAGAAAGAAAGAAAGAAAGAAAGAAAATGCTCTGGCCTTGCTAATTATTGGTGCTCAAATTATTAGTTTGCGCCTGAGAAAACCCATCTGTGTTTCTATTTGGCTGGGCTGGCATTTCTCATCTATGTGTGTGGGCATGGGAGTGTGTGTGTGTCTTGACCCATTTTCTCACCTGCTTCAGGACAATGGCCTGTCTGTAGAATTTGTCTGCCGTATTAGCTGCCTGCTGTATCTTAGCTGGGATGGGGAAGCCCAGAGCAGAGAGCTGCCTGACCTCCCTCAGCAGAGTGACCAATCTGTCAGAGTACTGGATCTTCAGCCTGCCATCCACATGGTCCAGGTCCATTACACGGTTACTGGCCTGGAGACTGTAGAGAAGAGGACAAAGACAAGAGATGAGATCTAACCAAACAAGGTCCGCTACAATTAAAATGCCTTAACAATGAACATTACATCTATGCCTAGCTGTTCTGGTGTTGTTTCAAATAGATGACCATGGATTGTGAGCTCTCTTGTAAAAAAAAAAAAAAATGCTGGAAGTCACACACACGAAAAAAACAGCAACAACATTAGTGATTCCTGTGCTTTCAGTGGCATAGTGGAATTACAGGTTTTGTTTTGTTTTGTTTTTTAATAGGTTGTGTTGTACTGTATAACCAACCTGATGCCAGACTTTGGGTCAGCCAGTCCAGACAGAATATCTCTGGACCAATCTTCAAACTGCTCCTGTTCATAGGCCCTGAGAACCTCCAGCAGGTCATCACAGAAATGCAGGAACCCTCTGAACCCAGACAGGTCTGAGAGCAGAGCCTCAGCAATGCGGATAGAGTCCTCGACCTTCAGGGGAAGCACAAAAGACAAGGGGACCCTTAAATACTTCTCTTTAAATCCTAATAAGAAATAAGAAATAAAAATGTTCTGATTCAATAAAATGGTAGTCTTGGTAGGAAACTCCTGATATGACATGATATGAAACTCCTGATATGTCCTGATATGCTCCGTCATAGGCTTAAGGCGGTATCAGTTTACAGTATACCAAGGTATTTCGAAATCACAAAGGTGTTTTATTACCATCAAAACACAGATGTTCCTCTTTCTGCTAGACGGATAGAGATGCTATACTAAGGTGATGTATTCTATTGCACAGGACGTACCATCAGAGGTCAGAGTCCACTGTCAGAACAGGCAGATGAGCTGAGAAAGGTGGCGACTACGAGTGGTGGGGATAACGTTACAAGACTTGTAAGAAAAATGCCTCTGCCCCTGTTTGGGAGTATTTAGGGCTTAATCCTGATGATTGCCATAAATATTCTTATCTTGAGAAGACTTCTTCCAGCTACAAAGACAGTTTATTAGCCACACCTGTCACACCTATCAAATCTCACTGCACTGATCTAATGGTCCATTTATAAAAGCCTTTCCACGCACAACACTCACACTCACATTTGCATACAGACACTACAGAGGCACTGATGAGAAAATCAACAGAATGGTGCACATGGTCACTAAATATTTGGAAAACCCCAAAGACTATGCCAGACTATTATTTGTTGATTTCAGTTCAGCATTTAAGACCTTGGGTGTTAACCCCATGTAACCCCAGGGGTGTCAGCTAACTGTGCTATTCACGCTCTAAGAAATAAATGCAGCAGTCATACTGAAAAGCACTGTTAGCAATGTTAGTCCCAGGATAAGGCAATGTTAGCATGAGCCCAAGGATGGATGATTAACAGTTCCTGGATGACAATGGTAATTAACTCCGATGTCCAGGTGTAGTCCACAGTCAAGAACTCTGTACAGTGCTGTGACAAACTTACCTCATCCTCTAAAAAACAAACAAAAAAAAAAAAAAACCTGAGGAGATGGTGTTTGACCCCAAGTCTCTTGGTGATCACTCACCAGTGGTCATTCATGGCCATACCATAGCACAGGTAGAATCCTACAGGTACCTGTGCAGCCACATGGATAACAAAGTGTGTGGAAGGTCCATGTGGAGGATGTCTGCACCAGGGTGCAGCAGAGGCTTCACCTCCTGAGAAGGCTCAGAACCTTTGACGTGAACCAGAAAGTGCAGCTTCTATTCCATCAAGCAGTAGAGCAGAAGCTCCTCCTATGGCATCACTACATGGCTTGGTAATCTGACAGTACAGTCAAAACCCAGGACTCATTCAGACAACCATGAAAATCATGGGAGTTCGTTAACATCCCCGTCTTCTGGCTATTTTTTCAACAAACCAGAATCAGACAAGCCCAAAAAATCATCTTAGACCCAGCTCATGTTCTCCACCCAGAGTATTAGCTCCTCCCCTCAGGCTGATGGTACAGGGTTCCACTAAGCATGCATGACCATTTCAAACATTTTCAAACATTCCTTTTTTCCCGTGTCCAATATAGTCCTTAACACCAACTCGGCTGAAATATGTCCATGTCATAGCTGTCCTTGTTGTCACCGATCTGTTATATATTGTACTATATGTGCACTTTTGCTGATGCAGGCCAGCATGTGCAACTGATGGCTGAATGTGCTTCTTGTTTTTTCTACTGTTGTTTTGCTGTGATTTTATACTGCAGACACTGTGATGTCCACGGCAAATTTCGCACAGGGACAATAAAGTCTCATTTATCGTATCTTATATTATATTCACCCTGTACACTGATGTTGGCCTTCCCACTGCTGCTATCTGAAAGAGCCTTCTCTGGCTCCCCCTGCTTTGGTTCTGCTCTGTGTGGCCTATGGAGTCTTTATGTCTGAATTAATCCCCATTGGGAATAATTTGCAATGCCCCCAGCATGTTATTTATCATGGGCTATGTATTACTATGCTGTATTACCACAGCAGAGAGCATTTCCAAGAGTAGCGCCATGCCACCCGGTCAAACTGTATTGTCATCTCTATCCTATTGCTATAAATGGTTTATCTACAGCATCCCATCCAACCATCCCAACCTGCAGGAATGATTTTTTTCTCACACACGGACAATTCCTCTGATTATACTTTATTGCATATTCAGCAACTCATTCCCTTGACCGTGGAAAGCATCCTCTAAAATCCATATTTGCTCATAACAATGAAATCTGTATAAGATTTTTTTAAAGAAAAACACACACATATTGACAAAGAGCTACCTTGTGTATGAGCTGTCGGACCCAGACAATTTTATTGACCACCTCAGGGAGGTTCCTGCCAATGAGTGGCCCAGACCTCTCTCCCGGGGCTCCATGGCAACGACTCTCAAAGTCAGTCTTCAAGCCTGAGGAAATGGAAAGAGCAGAGCAGGGTCAAAGATGAGGGAAAACAGTGTGTTGTTACACGTCATTCCTGACTTTCTCTTAAACCTGTGAATTGGAGACAACAAAATCTATGGACAGTTAGGCACAATCACTCAACCTGGGGAAAACCAAGAAGAAGAAAAATACAGTGGAAAGATAAAATGTCCATTTCTGAGCACATCATTAAACATTCTAGGCATTTACCTGACACTTTTATCCTGGTTGAATTTTTAGGTGATTTACAATGAGAGACCAGGAAGTGGTTTAATATCTCAATGCCGAAGCACACATGGCTATTCTGAGGATGTGGTCTACCTCATCATTGCAGGGCATTCACTCTAACCACTAGGCCACCAAACTGCCTCACCTAAACCACTTACGAGACAATGTGATATCTTATTATGTATCCCTGTGGTTTAAATAATCCACTTACATGTAGTAAAATCATTCATACAGCAGCTATAGTCAGTCATGATTCCAATCAAACTGTATGTATGTTGCCATAATCCACTGTCACGTTAATTCTGATGCACAGAGAGGCAGAGACTATATTGTGTGACAGACTGGTATACCCCTGTTGTAGTCCAGCAGCCTGGCCAGCAGGGTCTCTCTCTCGGACTGTAATTCCTTGCTAATGTTGGGGCGTCTGATCAGCTCCTTGTGTTTTTGGAACACCTGCAAGAGCTAGGACACAACCGCAAAGCCATATATAAAAACACAGAGAACTGCTCGCAGGTACACACAAAAACAAAGACAAAGGGAACTAGACATGTAAACATGCCAGCAGGAAATGAGCCCAGGCTTATACAGTAAGTACACGCACAGCTTATCAGAAGGGGTGTGTTTACCTGTTGTGGGTTGTCCTGAACATCAGCAATGTAGCTCTTCAGTCTGCCAGCCACCTCTTGCTCTGACGGAGTAATGGAGCACTCAAACTGGGCCACTGCTGCTCTCCAAAGAGGCTATAACACACACACACACACACACACACACACACACACACACACACACACACACACACACACACACACACACACACGATGAAGCCTATCCCAGCGCTCACAATACATATATACTAGTTACAATACAATCGAGCGACTTAATGAATGAGAGATGTACATGAATGGACTACAAAAGGTAAAAGGACTTTGTAGCCTTGCGTAAAAGGTGCAGCACAATACTAGAAAATTGTTATCAAATAATTTCTTTGTTTGCAATGCGGACCAAGGCCAAAATTTATTCAGCAATGACCAATCACTAGGGACATGTAGGGTAAGTGCACTATAGACAGCAACTATTCCTTTTGCTACCGCACTCTTTCTAACAGATAACTGGCAATGAATTGCACTTTTCAGTCATTATTATCATAATGCACAACATATAACAATAACAATGTTTCATTGCACATTGCAAATTGTAAAGTAGTAATCACTTTACTGTTATTTTATTGTTGTATCATACTTCATTGTGTACTATGTATAAAATCATTGCACAGTGGACAATAACTTTTCTATTTATCACCATGCTCATCTTATTATATGATATGTGTATAATTTCTGAACAATGGTGAACTGCACAATGTATATAACTACTGCACAACGCAGACAGACAAGTGCAACCTCTCTCTTTTATCATTATGTTTAATTGCATTATTAAGTGTGATTTGTGCTGGAAGGAGCTGCTGTTACACTTGAATTTCCCCCAGGATTAATGAAGTATTTCTTATCTTATCTTATGTTATCCAAGCAATTTACTGCAGCCACCAGCAGAAGACTTTGTCTAATTTACCAGTTCCTTTAGTCACTAACAAAACATCAAAATGTTGTGTACTTTTGATCATTCAGGGTAGTAAAGCACTGGAAGTTACTGTTGATTTTAGTATCTGCCAACTATAATAGCCTGAAAACAAAGAATTGAACCTATGTTTTGAAGCACCCCTCATCTGTATTCCTCCCCTTCTCCTCGTTCTACCTCAGAGAAGGAGTTGCAAAGTAGAATACTGAGGCAGGAGAATGGCTTAAACAAGCCCATTTAGTTAGTTACATGCACACACACGCGCACAGGCACACACACACACACACACACACACACACACACACACACACACACACACACACACACACACACACACACACACAACATAGAGTCTATTTTGTACCTCAGTGTAGGGGTTGTAGTGCAGAGGATTGAGTCCAGAGAAAGGTTCAAATACGCGATCAGGAGTCAGAGCCTGCTGTTTTCCTCCCGGTAGCAGACGAAGCAGCTTCTCATGGACTGTGCGCAGAGTCACCACCTGGTAGATATGCATGGCATAATGACTTTGGGCATTATTAGGCTGTTGAGATTTGAGAATACAAAATTAATCTACTACAGTGGTGGATAAGGGTACGATAGAAATGCCTCAAGTCTACCTTTAGTTGTTGAATCTGGTTATAGCCATTAATGTGAGGATTATAAATTCATTGCAAAAAGGAGGGAGGCAGCCATACATGGTATGTGAAGCTTCTAGAATACCACTGATGCTGTGCACTGATGCTTACACCCCATATACACCTGGTATTGAAATATAATCGGTTTCCAGATATTCTGTCAAATAATGAAGGATCCAGTCATGCCACTTGAATTGACATCTGGTATTTATATGTTCTGTGGCCCATTGTGATCACATCATTTTGTACACACTAAAGGAGGGAAGTGGAGGCGGAGGAGGCACTGCCAACAAAAACAAACAGTGCAAGTTTAGGGCTATTACCTGTGATCTTTTATTACTGTATTGTAGGAGGAAAAAGAAATAATGACTCATTGTTTTTACAGCGCCTGTTGTTTATATAAACTCTGAGGCAACATTGCAACAACAACTCCATGCGGTTAAGGGATAGGAGCGATGACGGATGCAGCGGTAGGTACGGATCATACTGGAGTCCTGCAGAGTGAGTCATACCATACCGCCGAGTGGAACTTTCTCACACGTGATGACACAGTACAGATTGCCTTTGTGCCTAGCTAACTGTCACTGAAATCTAACTGAAATCTGATCACCTGTCTGATCACCCGGTCGCAGAATGTGTCTCCTATGATTGTCTACTCTCTGACAGAAAACATGTTATTCTCAGTGACAGCCCATATGGCACTTTAGCATGAAAAACTAGTATAATAGAGTATTTCCCCACACCAGTTATCTGAGGACTAGTGCCACTACTCCCCAAGGATGGCGTTGAAAACAAGATGTGTTTTGTGTGTTTGGTTGACTTACCAGTGAAATGAAAATGAATCGCATAAAAATACCTGACATAAATACGTAACTTCACGATAAAAAATATAAACAACTGAAAAGTTGAGCCTCTTCATAAATCAGTGTGCAATTGTTCAGTCTTCCTTCCTTGTTTTGATATAGTATGACATCTGATCTCTCTGCAGGGTGCCAAAAGGATGAAAGCAAGAACAAGGAAAAGCAAGCCAACTCTATACTGAAGGAGTTTATTTGAAACCCCCGGTGCAATGTAACCACTGCACTTGAATGTGATACTGAAAAAGACAAAGACACACATGCGTAAACTCCCCTCCCCATACTCCGGGATCTTAACCAAATCTCACCTCATCCAATCTCTGTGCTAGACAATGCAGGGTTTGCGGACAGTGCTTGTTTCCCTTCCAGGGGTGGGGAGCATGTCTCTTCCACACCTAAAAAAAGCAACTGTGTATGTTTTAAGTGTTCATTAAAATCAGCCAAATTATCATCTTCTCGGTTTCATTTTACACAAAATGTAACATTTCCAGTAACATTTTCTGTATAAACTTTGAAAGTTCATTTCTACCTGACACTAGAGACAAGCAATGTAAATGTATAGGTTATATATATATCTGGTCTGATTGAAAACTGTTCACTGGATGCAGCACAATTTAAGAGAAAATATTGTGTGTAAAAATTTTAGAGTTTTTAAATTGTTTTTAAACATATTTTTTCTCTACTCTGATGTCTTTTGTACCTGTCCTGTCAGGTGCTCGCAGGCTGCTACCCACTGCTCACAGATGACAACACCCACTCTCAGGCTCTCTCTCACAGACAGAAATGATTCCTCAAAGATTTTAAGACCACTCAGCTTCCGCTGGACGTATCTTCCCAGAGCTCCACCTGGCATACAGACACAGACACACACACACAAAGATAAGAAAGAAAGAAAGAAAGAAAGAAAAAGAATAACAAATGCAGGAGACTCATACACATGCAAACACAAACATATCCATAAACACAGACATATCAGCCTATTCAAGAATAAGTGCTGTTTGGTAAAATTACCACAAAATCTACCTCAGTAAAAGGTACAAAGTAGCTCATTTAAAATGTATCCAGAGTACTGAGTTATGTTTTTTTTTTTTTTGTTTGTTTTTTTAGAAAAGAAAACAATACAATGCATGTGATTATTTCCATGCAAAAAGACAACAGGACAGAATCCACACTCAATTCTTTCAACTGCAAAACTTTGAAATTCAGTTATAAAGTGCACAAAATAAATCTGGTTATTTCCACCTTTGCAATGGCCCTGACCTTTAACTTTAACTGCATAAAGTGTCTCATAGATTAGAAAAGGTCTGCTGCTTTCAGTTCTCAAATCACCTGTAATTTGTTTTTTTATTAATAAATGTCAGGGGTTAACAGGAAGTGGTTGTGACGCACACTGTAGTTTTCGTAACATAATCAGCAAAAATAATGTTTCATTTCCTGATTTGGTGTCTGTGTGCATGTGTGGGGGTGTGCATCTACGAAAGTTTATGTATCTCACCAGTAACATCCATGAGCCGCAGCATGCGTGTCTCTGGATAGGGCTCATGCTCCGTCTGTCTCCAGACATCATCCAGAATGTCCCTGCTCTGTTCGACCAGATCCAGAGCATCAGACATAGACAAGCCATCCAGACCACCATACTCCTGGCAGACAGACAGGGAAGACACATTTGGTTTGTTCTGATAGTTCAATGCATTGTAGTTTATTCATCTAACATAAATATACTCTGCTCTACAAGTAACATTTGATCACACAGTCACTACTTAGCCTCCAGTTAGCAGAGTGTAACTTCTTCTAGCATCTATTATTAATATTACCACCTGCAGCTATTGTTAAACACTGTTTCAAGGTGAATAAAATGATGTTACCCTCGACAATTTCACAATCTTTACACTATTTATCCCCAAAACATATTTTGAAGATAAATATTTTTAAGTAAACCAAGATATAACAATCTTCTTTTTCCCAAAGCATCTGAAAGCAGATTGTGTTTACAGTAACAGATTATAATCAGATTATAATACAGCAGTCTCTTTAGAAACCATGCTGCACACACATACAATAAAACCAAACAATTATTTTCTTTTTTAAAATATATATGTAGGTATCACACTATATAGGCATCATAAAAGTAAACTCTATTGCAGAACATTTGTATTGGATTGGATTGGATTAGACTGTACAGGTGTACCTAATATACTGTATACCTTCTAATACACACACACACACACACACACACACACACACACACACACACACACATATACTGTATATGTGTGTGTGTGTGTGATAAATAGATAGATAGATAGATAGATAGATAGATAGATAGATAGATAGATAGATAGATAGATAGATAGATAGATAGATAGATAGATAGACACTGTAGATATACATATAAAACATGCACACCTTTTCTATGGGTTTAAATAACTCAGTGAAGTGTGCAGCCCTTTCTCTCATGCTGCTCTTCTCCCCAGAGTCAGAGAGATCTGCCCAGTACTGGAACTCATCACTGGGAGTCAGAATACCTGCACATGGTAGAGAAATACATGGGTAATGAGTAATACGGTTTTCATGTAGCTTGAACGTCACCTTTACAAATCAGTCCTACATCTCAGACTTTAAGAGAGTGACTGACAACTGAGTGCAATAATAAAGTCCTGCATAGCTGAAGTGTTAGGGGTGCTTTCCAACTGTGACACCCATGTTAAAAATGTACTCATTCATGGCACTGTAAAATGCTTTGGGTAAAAACAGACAAAATGATAATGTTAAACTGCTTTATACCAGATGATACCAAAATACTCTTTAACTGCACTACACAATTCAGAGATGAAAAATATAGCTCATAAGCTAGTCCATAGTTCAGCGATTCCAAAATTGGCTAGTCATACCCAGAACATCTTCCTCTTTTTGGCCCTTCTTGGCTGAGGGTTGTGCTCCAGACTGGCGCACCACTGAGCCCAGACCCAGCTCCAGCTCACTCAGCAATCCTGCCAGCTTAGGGTCAAATGCTGAACTCCACTGCTCATCCTTACAAGAACAAGAAAAGACAACCACTTTTTCAAGTTTCATCCAAGTTTGGTTCCCTAACTCCTTGCCTGTCGTGGGAACGAGAGGTTCCTCGGAAGCATACTGCTTCAAAATGAATGACATGGATAGCAACTGGAAAACAACACAATTTTAGAGGCACCACAGAGATGAATTATTGTGTGCTCTCGTTCTCACAACAAAGAAGAAGTTAATGAACCAAACTTGGTGGATGTATTACACTCACATGGACCAACTCATACCACTATATGTGTAAGAATCTGAACTAGCAGTATAAATGCATCACTTCGGCTTTGTTCCCATCTGGCATTAACATGCGTCTTGGGTGATCCAATCACAGGTGGTCAGCTCTGATTAAGACCGCTCACGTTTGGCATTAGAATGTGTCCCCAGTGGCCACTTGTGACTGGATCTCACTTTCCCGCTCTGCATGCAAATAAACACATATCATTTCCATTTGCAAAGACCAACTGCTTATGTTTTTTGAGTCAAGGCAGGAGGCATTTAATAACAGGAGACATCCTTGCTCACTCATTTTCATGCACCTGACCTGATATATTGCATTTAAGAAATGGTTTATGTTGGGGTGCCAGTGTCACCGGTGTGAGAGGTGCTGGATTAGACCAACGCAGAAGATGTCAACTGAGTAGGTGGTCCATCAATGCAGCCTGGGACACATGACTGTTTACACATCAAATGCAATGTGGACAAAAGCATCCCAGGCCACCTCCAAAGTGATCAGATCTCCAGACACATTGAGGACACACTGGGAGCTGTTTACAACTGTATTTAGTGCTGTCAACTTGTGACCGGATCACCCAGGATGCATGTTAACACAATGTGGAAACAGGGCCTTTATCACTCTCTAAACAGGCTCACCTTGAGGAGCACAGGGGCAAAGACCTGTCTGACAGCTTGGTAGAGGGTGCTGATGGGAGACTCCAGCATGGAGGACACCAGAAGGCTCTGGTGGAGGTTCTCCTCTGTGATCACAGTGGGATGTAGCTTGAAAAACACCAACACCTTCTCTCTGCTGTCCCCCGATGTCTCAATCTTAAATAGACAGACAAACAGATACAATATAGACTATGACACTGTGGCAATGGTCAATTTTATAAGTCAATTTTATAAGCTGTTTTTATTAAATAACAAAGCCTGCCCAAGGGCAACACATGCATTGCAGATGGGTTATGATTGGTACATTGTGGCTGTGCTGGAATATTGTCTTTGGCCTGCTACAAACAATTGATTGCACCCTGCTTCGCAAAAGACAAAGACTTTCACAGGCATGCACACATTCCATCAGCGAACACATAATTGTAACTATGCACAAATGAGTCACCTTATTTGACAAGTGCAGGTCATTGTCATGTCTGCTAACAGCCAGGACAAATTCATTTCCATCGTCCAGGAAGTTGTTGAGCTCCAGGCTGTCAGCCAGCGAGGACAAGGGCTTCAGCCCATAGAAGTTCCCTGCTGTGGCAAGGATGAACCTCTTTCGGGCATCATCTGAACCATGGGGCATGTTTCAGCTGGGATTCAGTGATGCTGAGAAACACACAGGATATAGAATATACAGGAAAACCAAAAGTACCCACGCTGATAGCATTACACATCAGACTAATGCAACGGAGGGAATCAATAGCTGTCTAACTACTCCTTAACCAAAGAGGCACTGGCCAAATTCCTTAAGTGTCAGGTTTACATGTTATTCATGCCAAGATTTTAACTCACAGTCACCTCAAGATTTCTTAAAACATCGTCACTTTTTTGACAAGTCGCTGTTAGTGAACATCAGGGCTGAAACTATAATGTTCAACGTACTGCCTTGACTTTAAGTTGATTAACCAGCTTACACAGTAAAGGTCACGCAACATTAAAGTTAACATTAAAGAGGTTTCAATAAACTTGGCTAACAACCTAACTTACATGAATGTATCTAAACCTACATGAATATGGGCCCGAATAACTAACACGGCACCTAGCGTAACCACTGACTGCTAAAGTTAGGCAGTAGCGACTTCGAGCCAGGAGCATTTTCTGTAACGTTAGCTAGCAATGCTAATCCAGGCACTAGCTTACACTGGCTACATCAACCAACTTCGCAAGCATTTTAGCCAGTCTCCCTCCTCTAGCTGATTTCGGGCATCTGCATGCGAAGAACTGGTGTATGTTTGCAAGCAAGCGTAAAATACAAGGTTAACTCCACAGAGGCTATTGCATGGGATGGCTAACACACTTCGCTGGCTAAACAGGACTTAATTAGCATCGGCTACACCGCTAGCTCCCTGGTTGTTTGCAAGCCATAACGTGCCAGCTCTTTATCAGCAAACTGATTTCATACCGTTTTACCACGAAGAGCTACACTCCACAGCTCTGCTAATCCATACACAGTGTAATTAACGTTAGCTTGCTGCCAATCTGTTGCTTGTGCCTATGTTCCCCAACTGTAACGCCTGCGGAGTTACTAGGGCAACTACGCAGCCTACAGCGAAAATACGTAGTATCCTACGTAGTTCCTACGTTTACTTAACCGAGCCGTTATCTCTCCCAAAACTTGATAGAGGTCTCCAGCTTCTTCTTTTTTAATCTGGAGCAGACAGTTTTATCGTGAAAATACACTTCTTGTTAGCGGTAAGAGCAAAGGTGTGTCTTTGAGAAACTTAAGCGTTTCGTGTAAGCGAATTATCACAATTGTGCCCAAAGAAAGTGTTACCAGTTTGTAGCGTAATCAGGTGTTACGTACGTCATAATAGGCAATACTGTTGAATTCTTGTCAATGTTTAGGCTAATATGTGTTCAGTATGTCTAATATCCCTCAAGGATACAAAGATACAAGGAAGTTTATTTGTCATTATACAATAGGTTGTATAGTGAAATTAAAATGTGGCTCCCTCTTGATTGGTTAATTAATTGATTGATTGTGTAGAAAATAGAATTATTGAGCATGGAGGAGTTCAGATGGTGCATTCAGGAGTCTCACAGCCTGAGGGAAGAAGCTGCTCCTTAGCCTGGTGGTACGGCATCGGATACTTCTGAATCTTTTTCCAGACGGCAGCAGGGTGAATAGGCTGTGGCTGGGGTGGATGCCGTCCTTCAGGATCCCTCTGGCCCTGCGCAGACACCTTGCCTCCCCGATTTCATCGATGCTAGGAAGATGGGCACCAGTGATGTTCTGGGCCGTTTTGATTACTCGTTGTAGAGTCTTCCTGTCCGGGGCCGTGCACATCCCATGCCAGTTCCTGATGTTTCCAGTCAGGATGCTTTCAATCGCTCCTTTGTAGAAGCTGACAAGATCTTGGCATGGGAATTTTGCTTTCTTAAGTTTCCTTAGGAAATACAGCCGTTTCTGAGCTTTTTTAACCAGGGCAGAGATATGTGCAGTCCATGTCAGGTTCTCTGTTAGGTTGATTCCCAGGAACTTGAAACTGCTCACTTGCTCCACCTCAGCTCCATTGATGTAGACAGGGTTGTGTGTCTTTGCCTCCTTTTTTCTAAAATCAACTATCAGCTCTTTGGTTTTGCTGCAGTAGGTTGTTTTCTGTGCACCAATCTGCAAGATGGTTGATTTCCTCCCGATATGAAAACTCATCATTGTTGGAGATCCGGCCAATGATGGTGGTGTCATCCGCGAACTTCACAATAGAGTTCTCTCCATGTCGGGGGTTGCAGTCGTGGGTGTACAGCGTGAACAGGAGGGGGCTGAGCACACAGCCCTGGGGCGCTCCGGTGTTGAGCACTAGAGTGGAGGAGGAGAGACTGCCAATCTGA
>OMLB01056101.1:0-11595 GCA_900302555.1 Myripristis jacobus
TATTAAAGAAAATAAATGGCTTATATATAATCCATGCTTGATTCACATCCCTCCCTCAACGTTTTACTGTTTCAAGTTGTCACAGTTGGAAATATTCCTTTTGCAAACTCTGTCAGAGCGGAGGGTTCACTGCGTTTCCAAGAATCGACACACTGCAGCACACACACACACACACATACACACACACACACATAACAATAGGAGGCCTAAATCTTCCTAATGGATCATTTGAATGTGGATTTCCACGGTGCAGGGAAACCCAAACCAGGGAGTGAACCTGATCCTGCAGCCGTGCAAAAGGCTCTGTTGTTTCAAAACGCCGCTCTCCTGCACAGCAAGCGCACAAAGGCTCACTATGCATGCTTTCTGGCACAAAACAAAACATAAACTCATTGATAAACTCATTTTGTTATTATTATTTTTTTTTTTTTAACCCTGACAGAGCGCACAGCACGGCATGCCGTCCACCGCTGGGCCTTTTACTGAAGTCGTGACCTAATTGTCCTTAATGTACCGGGGCAACGTGACGCTTTGGAGTCAATGTAATAATAATGTTAGCATTGTCACAATTTGCAGTTGTGAGTATAATAATCCTTCTAACGTAATCAGTTTCCCTTTAATGTGATACAACCAGACGTTAATGCAATACCTTGTTTCCTGTTAATGTCGTAATTATTACATTCCAGTGAGAAACGCTGAAACTCAATCCACAGCCATTCACCATCTCCGGCGATGTAATAATTATGGCATTAGCAAGAAAAAAACAAGATGTTGGATTAATGCTGTGTAACATTTATTTCACTGTGGGAAGCTGATCGCGTTAAACCGATCGTCCTCGTTAGGTTTTTGTTGTTTTCCTCAGATACTTTGTTTTATTTGAATTTATCAGAGCTTTTAGAGAATCAAAACTCTCATGTGCAATTAATTATGTAATTTAGATGTTGTTAACTGAGGGGGCGGTTCTCCGGTGGACCTCCGTAACGGCGTCGGTTGTTGTTACTGTGAGATTTGAGATTAAAACAAAAACCAAACGGACAAAAGGCCCGGCGGTGGACACACACGAGCGGCTTTAAACCCACAACCCGTCTCTTCACAGCAAAGTCACACCAGCCAACTGTTGGACGTGACTGGACCATGATTCAATACAGGCAGCAGAGGTTTTATTTGGTTTGTTTTTAAATGGTTGAAATACATAAAAAAACCAACACCAACATTGTGCTGTAACCTGCAGCTGCTGCACTGAGCCGCCTCACAGCCAAAAGGTCCAGGCTGAATCAATGGTGTTTCAATGCAGCCTTGCTATTGAAAGGATCAAAACTTAAAGGAAAAATCCCCCGTGGACCCTCTTACACAGTCATCACCCTGTGATGTTCGATGCCGCCGTTCGTTATTTTGTGCTAATGTGATTCTGAGGTCTGATTCCCTTTTTTTTTTTTTTTTCATGAACCCACTTTCCCTCAGCCGACTTAAGCGAGTGGCTTCCTGCGTGACTTCCATTCCTTTTACCGAAAAACCACAACGTGTCTCGCAGCTGCAGCGCATTCTGATTTAACCGAGGTCACCGTTGGCGTCCCGGTGCGGTCGTTACACTTTGATTTTAACGCCGTCGTAGCTGCTGAACAGAAGAACAGCACGTCACGTCTTCAGGTCCGTCACGCGGTCAAAGTGCACAGCAGCGGGCTTCGAAACGGGGGCCAGCTAAGCCATGTGCGTCGTGTGTAAGAGTTTTTAGGTGGATTTTTCCTTTAAACGGTTAATCGTGCTCAGACAACACAAGGAATCGTCACTAACAACGCAGCGTTCTGCCGACACGGCGCTGCGACCGGGTGAAACGGTGCGTCTCCGTGCAAAAAAAAAATGGTGTTTCTAGCGAGTCGAGTCCCGGCCGGGGTTAAAAACCTGCTCCCGGGCACGTCGTCGGTTTTCCGGCGTGCATGTAAACGCCCCGTCTGACTGAATTCGCGGCCGAGCGCGAGCCGAGCAGACGGCAGCACCAGCTCACACCGTTTGCAGACGACTAGCCTTTCTACGTTTTGCTTCTCATCTGTCGTTTCCCACCACGTTTGAATTTTGGAGTGCTTGTTTTTGTCAATGAAGTTATTTATTCAGATTTTTTTTTTCTTCCTCTCCTGTGTAAATATATTTATTTTTGACGTGAAGTGAACATTTGGATTGTAAATGTGTGTACAGAATGTGTGGTAGGAATGTACTCCGCTTCAGATAGGAATGTACTCTGAGTATGGAGTTATGTTGGAAGCCATTTTTTTTTCTTTCTTTTTTTTTTTTTTACATTAAGTAGTGATGTTATCTTGTTTTTCTTGTTTGTTTGTTCCTTTCTTCCTTATCGTTTTTGACTTTTTGCAGTCAGCACACCTGATATACATAATCTTTTGTTCAGCGGTTTCATCGTTTTCCAGTTTTGTGTGCAAGCAAGGCGAATGGTTCATGCAGCAATACTCAAAAACCCCGTGTCCAACTTCAGATGTCAAGACTCCCAAAGCCTGTCAGAGACGCTTCAATGCCAAAAGTAATGTACATAGTCTGAGCGACATTCAAACTCCTGAGACTTTTTCGATCAGTGTTTGTTATGAATCTGTTTTAGCGCTGTCCGAGCGGACGGCGGGCTCCAACCCGCCGCGACTGACTGACGGCGGTCGAGGTCGACTCCCTCTTCTGTCCGAAAACGAAGGCTGTATTTTTCACAGACCTCAGAGCTGTGCCTTTTTCTATGCAATATAACACAAACACACTTGTCTGATTAACAGAGAGAGAAACTATCAAGCTGATCACTGTATTGGGATCCAAATGTGGACTGTAGATAAAATATATACATGTGTATGTATGTGTATAAATATGTACATACGTGTGTGTATGTGTATATTTATACATATACATGAAATTAATGGACAGGCGTTAAATGGACAGGCGTCAATGAATTTGAGACAGTCTTACTTTTGTAGTTTTATATATATATATATATAAATATAAATATATATATACAATAAACTGTAAAGAGTGAATATCACGATGTCAGTGTCTTCATTTTGCGATCTTTGCACATTCTTGGTTTTTGACACTACACACACAACTGAATCAGCAACGACAGTGTGGTCTGTATGGGTATGGGTATTCAGATACACAGACTGTATAATATATGGTCTATACTTGAGCCAATATGGAGTTTAACTTTAGATTTGATCGTTTTCATGCCAGAAAAAAATGAAGAGTTTCAATGAAGACTAGATTTTCACTGACTTTAAGGTAGACAAGATTCTCAGGCCCACGCTTAGTCTAAAGAAGGACGAGACACGTTTAAGGATCACTTTTAGATAAATTCTGCAGGCCCTGCGTTACAACGTTCTTTGTTTCAGCACAAGGACAAATTAATGACACAATCATTTGCAGCCTACAGCCTTGAGTCACATTTAAAATCCAAGAAAATCTGGAGCGCAGTTTACTTCACAAAGAGGAGCGGGCCTTAGGACGAGCATTTCACCACAGAAACTATAAATAAAATAATGCAAACGCGTGGAGCCTCAAAGTCTCAAAGTCGGCTCAGGTTAACGGCAGCCAGCGTGGCCTCGGTCACTCTGCAACAGATATAAAATCACTCAAACAACATAAGATATTATCACTAAAAGTCCCACCTTCTGTCTTAAAATTGTACATTTCTTCAAATGAGGTAAAAAGATAAGATAATCCCACTTGTTTCCAGCTCTAATCCACTGGTTTCCAGATTTTTCTTGAATCAAGTGTCATTTTCTTGATCCCTCGTGGCTGATCTGCCTCATTCTGCCTCGTTTCAACAGATTTACTTGTTCCTGGAAAATTTCCTGAAACAAGTGGGAATATCTCATCCCGCTGGCAGATTTTTTTTTTTTTTTTTTTTTTACCTTGTTTGAAGAAAAACAAGATTTTAACAGTGAAGTGTGAGGCTAAATTGAATCACAGAGGCGGACAGCGCTGCCTGAGACAGATCACATTTGTACTAAAAGATCAATCTGAGCCCCGTTCAGCCAGTCTCAGCTCGGTCGGCAGCTGCTGGTGTTTTCCTCGGCCTCCTCTCTCTCTCTCCCTCTCTGTGACAGTTCAGTACTCTCCATTGTGAAGCTCAGCCTGTGTCCTCCTCTGTTTTTTTTTTTTTTTTTTTTTTTTTTTTAAGTTCAGAGCGGCTCAGTGCCAGCATTTGCCACTGTTAAACAGCCATGACTCCTGATCCGCCGGCCGGTGGTTATTTCCAGCATCCAGGCCACACAGCTGTGAGGGGAAGGGGGACAGGCTGTCTCTGTTGGTGGAGGAAGGGAAAGTTTAGCTCAACTTAGCTGCAGCCGTGCTGAGGTCACCGAGGACAGACGGGGCTGCGGCGCCCTGCTCTCATTGTTCCGGCAGCCTCAACCTGCTGCTGCTGGCCTGACTCTGACGCCCCACACACGCCTCACACACGCCTCACACACACACACACCTCACACACACCTCTGCTCTGTGGAGACAGCACCCTGAAGTCCACAGAGCTCTCACACTGGCTTTAATAGATCAACCACCTCAAGGCTCAACATGTTGTATTTATTGTGCCATTACAGAAAAAAAGGGCATGATCACTCACCTACAACTTTACCAGCTTCAAGAAGATATATTTTATATGCAACAACAATAATAATGACAGTAACAATAATAATAACAGCAATAATGACACTATATTATTGTTATTATTAGTATTAGTAGTAGCAGTAGTATCATCATAGCAACACCAATACTACTATTACCACCACCACTACCACTACTACTACTACTAGTACCTCTACTACTACCAGTACTACTACCACTACTACTACCTCTACTACTACTACTATTACTACCTCTACTACTACTATGACTACTACTACCACTAATAATAATAATTATTGTGATTCTGGTGTGATTATTAGTGTAATTATTATTGTTGTACTATTTTGGGTTATTTTAATATTATTATAAGAAAAATTCTTAAGGAGCAAAACAGCTGAAAAGGGAGTCAAAAATATAAATACTTTTTAGTGTGACAATAATTAGAAAAATAAAAATTAGTAATATTAGTAACTTACAAAACTGATATCTGCTTTGAGTCTCTGAGCTCCATTCAAACTGCAGAAACCTCTCCAGCCTCAGCAGGCCTGTGTTTATTATGATCCTGTGGTTTACTACCGTGTTGTGGCTCAGCTTGATTCTCTGTCTGTGGCCCGACTCACACATCCGCTTTACCACACCGCCATCTAGTGGCAGAAGGCTGGAGGTGCGGCTGGGCATGAGGATGGAGAAGGAGGAGCAAATTTAATGGTTCTTGTTTCATCAGTGGCTCATTCAAGAGGGACAGTTTTTTGTGTGTGCATTCAGCTTTCTAACTTTACATTGACCCTATGGAAATGTATTTATTTACCTGCCTTAAAGCTTCTGTAAAGTTCCTGTTTAAATGTATCACCTGGTTGCTGGAGTATCTGCATCTTAGACTGGCCATTTAAACACATACAGGTCAACACCAGTCACAGCCTTGTCTTAGGAGTCTATTGAAATAATATCAGCTGACATGGACCATAAATCAACAAAGATAACACAACACACAGCTCATGGTGTCCAATTAACCAATCACAGTATTGCATTTGGACTCATCACTATTGGTTAACAAATAAAGATATATCAGTATAAAACAGTGATATATTAAAAAGAAGAAATTCACAATTTGGACCCCCCGGCTGAAGTCTTTAAAGAGTAAATAGCCAGTAATCTTCAAGCTTTTTTCATCAGCCTGTCCATGTAACCAAGCAGCTGTGTTACCTAAGGGGGGGAAAAAAGACTCTATAGCGCCCTCTAGGAGACAGCAAGCGCTGGCCATGGTGCTGACAGCCAGCCCTGCTCTGACAGGGAGGAGTGATGTGATAACCTCAGTTGTGCATTTTATTCACACAAAACCTGAAGCAAGGTTCAAGCATCTGGAGGCATGCCTGAACGCCAAAGCTGGTTTCACATGTTGTTGTTTTTTTCTCTACATATAAACTGAGTGAACAGGAGAATTAGCGAAACCCTAAAATGTATTTTCAGGTGATGTTTTTGTGCAATGAGTGCTGCCAGATTTACAATAAATACGACAATAATGCATCATAATGTACGTGGACTGTAATTTAGCAGAGACCAACACGGATGATAAAATCAAAGGCAATGTTTAAAGACACAGAACCTGCATTAAAGGTCAAAATCTGGTTCTTCAGGCACCATGCTTACATGGTTCTGCACAGACCCTTCATGGAGCCTTTAAGGACCCTTACGAATACACAAAATGCTCCAAACCAACAGCATTGATCGAGAAATTTTGGAAACCACATTTCCCCTTGACAGATTAGTGGATTTTTCACCCCAAGTATGTCTCCAGAGTGACTGATGATGATTGCAGCAGGAGAATAAGCTTCATTTCGGAGATATTCCTGCAACTAGGAGTTGAATCTCTCCATCATTTTCACGTCACAGGCCTCCATTTGATATAAAGTCACTGCATGGACTTATAGTGTGTATGGATTTTTTTGTAGTTGATTTAACTGTATTGCAGAAATGTGTGGAGATAATCAGTGGTGAACATGAAATCTGTCGGACTGGACCAGTTATACATAAACTGTGAAACTAAACTATTGCCTGCTGGGACCCTTTGGGCGCCTCTCAAAGACCCCTAGAGGTCCCCGGACCACAGCGCGGGCACCAGCGGCCTGCAGGATCATGTGAAGGAGAAATGCCAGGAAAGATCATGGAAATATCCATTCTTTCCTGATATGTGCTCACATTCATTGAGCAGAGTGAAACACAGGGACCCACCGCCAGAGACCCTGGCAATCTCGCCCGCTGTTGCATCATTTGCTCTTGATATAAAACTCGGACTTGTGCGCATGTCCTGCCTGTTTTTTGTGTCGTTTCTCTTTTCCATTGGTCCTTTCTCCACTCTGTTCTGCGCTTTAACGCCGGAGCAGCCTGCCTCATCTGAGAGTGTGTGAGCGTCGGCGGCGCATGTGTGTGTGAAGGAGCCTACGATCCCACGCTGCCTGGACCCGACATCTCTTCCCACGCCGACCCGGACAGAGAAGCAGAGATGGAGAAGAAGAGCGAGATCAACGGGCACGCCATGCCCAGCTCGGCCTCCACGGACCGGATGCTGGAGCAGAGCGCACAGAAAAGCCCCCGGGACAAAGTGCTGGCGTTTCTGAAGCGGAACCTGCTGGTGATCCTGACCGTGTCCGGCGTCCTGGTGGGCGTCGGGCTGGGCATGATGGTCCGGAACATGCACCTGACCCGGGCGCAGATGACCTACTTCGCCTTCCCGGGCGAGATGCTCCTCCGGATGCTGAAGATGATCATCCTGCCGCTGGTGGTCTGCAGCCTCATCTCCGGCGCCGCCAGCCTGGACACCCGCTCCCTGGGCAAGCTGGGGGGCATCGCCGTCTCCTACTTCCTGGTGACCACCCTGATCGCATCGGGCATCGGGGTAGCGCTGGCCTTCATCATCAAGCCCGGCGTGGGCGCAGGGGCGCTCAACACCAACAACCTGGGACTGGAGAGCGTCACCACCAACAAGGAGACCACCGACTCGTTTTTGGATCTGGCCAGGTACAGTACCAACTCCGCTTTTCTCTTAACGTGAGGGCGAAGTTCACAAGATTATAGATATTGTTGTGATTTTGAAGGGAGCTGGACTTTGGCACCCCTGTCCTCAGGCGCAATGGGAATATAGGTTAGTTACACACATGAGCGCACCACTGAAACACGCACACACGCACAGGAAACACAGTATGGGACAAGATAGGGCCAACATCACACACACACACACACGCGTTGTTTATCATGTACTATTTGAGGATGTGTGAAGGCTGCATGTCAGAGCGAACTGCACTTTGAGCCCTACATGTAACTTCATATGTCAGTGGTTCCCAAGCTGTGGTCCAGGGGCCCCCAGGGGGCTCGGTGGTGGTTCCAGGGGATAACCAGCAAAACGAGGAGAAGGGTCCTTGAAACTCCCGGTTTCCTCAATAGCATTGCATCTGATGGTACAAAATGTACTACATAACATAAGTTTGGTTCGGTTCGGGGTTTGCACAAAGACAGGATGTAAGCTATAATTTTCATCAGGGCACTCACTTTCCTCTGTTTTCTCCAAACTACTTAAAAAAATCTTCTGAAACGGAGGTCTGTGGTCTGAAAAGAGTCTGGGGTTCATGACTCATGAAACCCCAGTGTAGCTGACTGCGTATCTTCAACACGGACAGTGAGGAAAATAAAGATTTTGTTGTTAGTCATGATCTAATAAATACGGTTAACCTAACACAGTGTCACTGTTTTTTTTTGTTTGTTTTTTGACATTTCTCAAAATTTTGGATGTGAAATCAAGTTCATTTTAAACTCCCCTAAGTAGTTTCAAACCTAGAAAAAACACTTTCCCCATATTGTTCAACAACATCACATCCACACATCATCTGCATATGTTCACACCAACAGTTTATCATCCTTATGCTGAGGAAATTAGTCCCAAACCTAAGATGCCACTTCCCGTACATCAAATGGAAAAAAAAAAAATCTGGATTCCTTGAGCATCATTTTATACACACTTCCACACAACATGGGATCACATATTTGACGTCCCTGGACAAAGTGGGATCTTGTCTAGAGTTTAAAATAAAGTTGTACAAAGTGTAGGTTTAATAACTAAATAAAGCTCCACTGGTGAAGTCGAACAGGCCAAAACAGTGGATACTAAAACAGAACATGGGCTAAAAGCAGCTTCAGAATAAAAAAAAAAAAAAAAAAAAATGTTGGCATGGTCACCGGCTTTAAAAAACTCTGCATTAGTTGCAGCCTAATAATAAGTTCCCACAGTCAGACTGAGGGAGCGCTGACAGCTGTTGAAAGAGAGGAGCCAAGCAGCGCTGTGCAGTACAAACTGAGCGCTGGCAGCTCCTCGGCCTTATCACAGCAGCAGGTGGGCTGATACTCAGCTTTCAGCTCGCGGCACGGCCCAGGCTGGGCACTGTACGCTTACATAACCTGAGACTGACCAATAACAATGCTTTCCTCACTATTTAATACATTTGCAAAAACATATTGTCATCAAGGTTTGACTGATACGGGTTCCTGAAAGCTGATGCTGATTTTTTTTGTGGCTGGACAAGTGCAAAGATTTTGTGTGAACATTATGATTAGACTTTAGACCCCTTTTCATACCCCAAATAATTCAGATTCACCCCAGAATCTTATTCTTATCAGGAATGGAAAAGGGTTTTGAAAGGTTTGAAAAGTGAAACTCTCCACTGAAAGCCTGGCTGATAAGGCAGGTTGGTTTTACAGACTGAGGACTCAAATCTTGCAGCAAGACACGAGACACAAATGAACTCTCTTTTTTAGTTTGCAACTCAAAAGAGCTGATTTGAAAGGCAACTCTGGTGTATTTTTATCTTTCTGGTAAAACTGTTATACTGTTGATGATGTGGCTTGATGTGTTCTCTGACAGATGACGTGTGAAGTTTTGATACCAGGTTTTTTTTTACACCAATTTTTGATACCAGGTTTCCATGTGGACATCAAGTGAAAAGAAGGTAGCGCTTCATTTTTCCAGTTTGGAATGGTAATCCGAATTTTAAAACAACATGTTGCTGGTTGAGGAACGCCGGTGTTTGCTGCCAGCTGAATTTAAAGGATTATTCGTTACATTAGGCTTTGATTAATGAGGAAATCGAGTTAGTTGTTGTATTATGTCATCGGGCAGCTTTAAAAATCAGTCCACAGAGTCCGCAGGCTCACAGGCCATGTGGGAGAACCACGGCTGCTCTCAGCACAGGTCTCCCCCCGCAGGGTTGATCCAGATCCTCAGTGCTGTCGTGTGGCACAAGGAGAACACTGACCACTTCAGTGGCAGCAAGAATTTCAGATGCTTTAATTTCCCGGCCGTGAAGTGAGTTTTTGGTGTCGTTTTATTAAAACAGGAAGGACTGACCGAAAACGTCGTGGCTCCGGTCCAAAGTGGCAAGCAGAGTTGACAGATTTGCCAGCTGGCCTCGGTTTTAGCAACATTTGGCCGTGGATTGTGGGTTCCACAGGGTGACGAGGTTGTGACCTGGATTGCATGATTATGGCCTGGCCATGGGAACAGGAATGAGGCTTTGCACAACACAGCGGCACAGAAACCAGGAACATGCATTCCAGAGAGGATATCGTTGGAAGCGACGCGTACAGGCTGACGTAGGAGAGGCAGAGAGAAAAGGTGGTGGCTTCCCGTGGCCCCTGTGTATTTATTACACCGTGAAGGTAGACCACCGTGCACGCGGCCCACGCACAGAAAAGGCCAACACACTTCCACACCAGCTGAGTTAGCGCAGAACGAGTTGCTGTAGAGATGACAGGGCACCGAGCCGCGGCGTGAATCCTGAGGAGATTTGAGCTCGGTGGGTTTTTTTTCAGCCTGCGTTGTCATGCATGGTTAATTAAATGTTCCAAAGCCGAATTTAATCAACTTCTCCATTCCCTTGGGTATGTAATGGTGTGGCGACAAAGCTGTTTGGGGGGTTTTGTGCAGAACGAGCAAAGACATGCGGCCACCTTGACTGACAAATAAAGAAGAAGGCAACAATGAAAAAGAAAAAATCTAAATTACGTTATCGTCTGAGTTTATTTTAATTGAATTGTGTCAGTTTAAGCTAAGAGTAATGCTGTGATTTCAGGAAAAAGCTTTCTGAACCATGCGGCATTAGCAAGTAAAATGATGCTCTTCCTTTTTTCTCCATGGTTTTCTCTTGGTCAGCCACCATGTGAGCCCAAACGAGCTCAACCTGTCAGTAAAAACAGTTAAAGGACTCATATTTTCCATCTGGGGTTGACTTCAGTTCTGCAGAACGAGCCTCGTGGTCTTCACGACACTTTGATTTTGTTAAACGGAACGAAAGTGGCAAAGACGTCCTCCAAACTCTGGGAGCTGATTGGCTGACGGCAGCACCAGCTCCTCTGATTCAAACGAGGCGAAGCTGCTGATTGGAGGCTTTCCAGCCCAAAATGGTGCAAAATGGCCTCATGGGACAGTGAGCGAGTCTCAATCTGGAAACTATAACCATGTCTGCACTGAAGATATTTTATCATAAATGTAAATCAACAGAGGAAAATTTGACTTCCTACAATATGGAAACTTTGGGACCCGCTCGTTAAAGTGCCTTTGCATGGGCTCAGACAGCTGTTTTCATGATGCTGTCAACAATCATTTATCATTCTAACACGATCAATCATTTAGTATAAGGTGCAAACACTGAACGTCTGTGGGTAGCCGTAATCAGACTCATAAACCAAACTCCTCAGCAAGCCAGATTAAGATCTCAGATTGCACCTCAGCGCCTCAGTTTGGGATTTTGTTGCCGGGGAGGATGAACTCGTTTCCCATCAGCGACAACAAAAATAAATAAAAGTTGCAGCACCATAACCTTCAGTAAAAGTGCAGCAGTACTCTCAGGAAAATGTAATTCTGTTTGAGAATTAAAAGTCGTCGTTATGAAGGATGGTTCCTCTCAGAGTTGAATTATCGAGGCAGGAAAGGCAGAAAGAGTCGGG
>OMLB01056101.1:11615-22463 GCA_900302555.1 Myripristis jacobus
TTGTGGTTTGGAAACACAACGGCCAAACCCAGATTCACTCTCGCTGTGGAGCGAGCTTTGTCCGCTCGCCGTTTCGTCTTTTCGTAGCCTCCTATTGGACGAGGTGCTGTCGATCTGGCACCACGCTGCACCGTGATTGGCTCGGAGCTCCACACCCGCTGCTAGTGGCTCACAGTCTTGATGGAGAGGATTATTTTGCTTGAGTTTCTATATTGTTTTTCAGGGAAATTCTACTCGTTCTGCTTTTAACTAAAAGTAGAAACACCATAACAGAAAAAAGCCTCAGCTGTTGCCTCGGTAAAAGTACAACAGTATTCTCACCGAGCAGTAAAAGTAGTTCATGGTTTAATTATGGCTGCATTAACATGTAAGACGTGTTTCAGTGCTGCAGCTCAAACTGCTCTCACAGCAGCACCTCTGATGTTTTTGTGTGGAAAAGCTTCTCCTGCAGAGGAAGCGGTGACTCCAGCCGTCACATGAAATGAAATGTTGTGCAGGAGGAGTCTCACTAAATGGAAACTCTTGAGTAAAGTGACAGAACCACAAAATTAGACTTCAGTCTGTTGGCCGGAGGCTCCTGATGAACGTGGGAATGTCTGCAAATTCCAAAGAGGAACCGTCTCTCCAGGGTCCCTTTGGACATTTGGAAATTTTCTCCCAGAAGGAAAACTTTGCCCGGAGGGAGAGCGCACTCCTCCACCTCTCCACCCCTCCACCTCTCCACCCCTCCACCCCTCCATGTGTCACTGCCTCAACACACACTCACTGTTTGGTTTGTTTGCTGTGAATGTGCACACACACACCCTGTCAGTCTCCACCAAATTGTGGAAGATTGCACTGATATGAGCTCCATGCATGCAACATTTTAGTGTAGCCCTTTAAGTGACACCAGGGGTTTTCAAAGTGGGGCCCGGGGACCACCAGGGGTCCTTTGGGTCTTTAAAGAGAGGGAAAAAAAATATGGTACAGTACTTTTTAATTGACCTGCCAGCCATTTTTTTGCAGGTGACGAGCGTGCGGCTGCTCGCCTGAACCCGGCTCCATCAGTCCTGTTGAGTTCATGATAATTCACTTTTAAGATGTAATGGCCGCACAATAAAAGCCAATAACAGCTTTGATGTTTGCAGGTGTGTGTTATCTTGTGTCTCGCTGTGGGGTTAAGGGGTTTTGACCGTTTGCTTACTGAATTCTGTTGAGGTTTTTTTTTTTTTTTAATGAATATTTTTGGAGAGAGTGATAACTTGAATGAGACAATCTATTCTAATAAAGACAAAAAAATAAATAAATAAACACCGACACCGACTCAGCAGCTCTGACGGGTTTCACCTGAAGGATCCTGGGAAAGGAGCCAGAATGCAGGTGGTGCGTCGCGGAAAACCATCCCTGTAAACAATTTACCAGCTCGCTCTGAGGACCTCACCGACGTCTGAGGCTTGTGTTCGGGCCGCTGTTTGATTTTGTCAGGTGACTCGAAATGTTTAAACATTACCAGGACAGGTATTACTGACCTCAGGCTGTGGATGAAGCAACAGCAATAATAATAATAATAATAGTAACAATTTACAGCAGAGAAAAACACAGGTTAAAAAAAACAGCAACAGAGAGAAAAAGGGTGGAAAACGTGTGAGTGAAATTGTGAAAATCCAGAATTTGTGTCCACTTTTTTTAAAAGCTGTTTCCTCTTTTTACATTTCAGGAATTTGTTCCCTGCTAACTTGGTGGCTGCTGCTTTCCGCTCTGTAAGTGCCAACCCTTCGCCTCTTTATCCCACACTCTCTTTCACCATCTCTCTTCTTTATCGCCTCTTTCCGTCTCGTCTCTTTCCCACTTCTGCATTGTGCGGTTTGTTCACGAGAATCTACACACCAAACACACCGGCACCAGATTCACCTCCAGGTTCATTTGCAGCCGTTATAAATCCCGGCTGTTAGCGCTGAGGGCCTCGTAACGTCTCTTAATGAGAAGACGCTCGGAGGAGAGGCCGCCGCCCCCCTCGCCCCCCGCTTCTCTTGTCCCTCACCAGCCGTTACCATGGCAAACCATTCCGTTCCCGCCAGCCTAGCAACCAGCCTCGCCTCGCTGCTCCTGAACGCAGCACGCTCCACTTCCTGGAATTATGGTTGTGGCTGTTAGCGTTAAAATAAGGGTCGGGAAAGTTCAATATTTGGGGATGCAGGGACGCAAAATGGTTATGCACACACACACACATAAATGCAGGTGTGTGCGCATGCTTGCACACGTAGACACACACACACACACAAGTGCACTTCATCGGACCAATTGCCTTAGTACACACTCCCAAACCGGGCAGTGAGTGATAAAGTCACGAACGAATTACCGAGTTCTCATAGGGGAGAGTAAATGGAGTTTCAAAGTGCAGCAGTAAGGCCAAAGAGTTCAATACCACACACACACACAGAGGCACACACACACACACACACACACACACACACACACACCCCACAAGCTGACAGTGTGGTAGAGGCCCCCTGGACGGCTTCCAGCTCTGGATTAAACCAAGAAAGCAGAGAAGAGGGGAGATTTACATGAGCTGACATGCAGCTAAAACGATGTTTCAGGGCATTAAAGTAAATCTTCCTCCAGCGGCATCAGTTTCACAGCAGGTATGGGGAGTTTGTCACATGATCGGGGCTCTGTTTTTGTAAAAAGAGCCGCCGCTTTAGGAAGAGGAGGTTAAAAGAGGCATTTAAAAACATGAGATAAGATTGCTAGATCTAGTTTATCACTGGGTCAGGGGAGATCATCGGCCTTTTTTGAATTATTTTTTATTTTTGGTTGATTTTTTATGTTCGCCGTCATGTGTCTCCAAGAATTTTCCTTTAAAGAGACTGCAGCCTAATTCAAAGTCTGTCTGTCGAGCTGCTCGGGGCCTTCATCCTATATAGGGGGATTAAAAGAAAGGGAGAGAGAGGGAGAGAGGCTCAGAGTCATTGTCTGAGTGTCGTGATTCCCAGCGCCGCTTTAAAGCAGCTCTCCTTTCCAGCTGAAAAGACTCTAACTGCCTTAACCTGCTGCATCCCGCCCCAAACCCTCCTCACACACGTCACTCCCAACATCGTCAAAAAAAACAATCAAATAAAAGCAACGGATACACCATGCACTGTGCACCTTCATTTTGCTGTTTTTATTATCAATTCTTTGGTTTCTCTCCATTCACTTAAGCTTAAAAAAAGTGTTTTCAGATTGAGCAACATGCTTTTTTCCAGCTTGTTTAATTGGATTTGAAACGACTTTGTACACTCAGTGAGCGCTGGGGACTTTTTCATTCCACCAAGGTTAGACGTTAAAACACACACACACAAAAAAACAAGCCCACTGATTCTTCTTCTGTGAAATTTATTTTGAAATCAGAGCGTTGCAGCAGAAGGTAGTGATAGGCTACACCACAGATTAAGATAGCAAATGTGCATTAAAAATATCGTATTTACTGTGATTTAAACGCTGAAATACCTCAAGCAGAAATGTCTTAATGAAAAATTTGAAAAGCGCGTGTCGTTTAATCGTTTTCTTTCCCTCTGTGTTCCAGTACGCCACCGACTACAAGATGGTCGCCGCGGGAAACGACACCAACGGGACCACCCTCTACCAAAAGGTACACAGCCCACAGGTTAAACGTCTCCGTGAGGAACAACGCTGCACTCTGGGCCTAAAAGGGTTCTCGAGGGCGGTTCTTTTGTCTCGTACAACAGCAGAACCTTTAATGGCTCCATTAACAGCTGCTGGCCACACACCAAGAGTCAAAAGTAGTGTAAAATATTCAATTTAGTAATAAAACTAATACAACTACAGACAAGATCTGTTGTTCTATGTTTTGAAGATGTGGTCTTAACGTGGAGAAACACTAATTGTCCATTTTTTTCCCGATGTATTTCAATAGGAAACATATTTAGTGCCTGTGCCGACGTGACCGAGACTGTGTCCAGCTTCCCGTTTTGGTGCCTAACCCTAACCTTTCCCTGTGTTTTTTACGCCTTAACGTCACCTTTGCTCACCTACATCTTCGGTTTTGTTGGCCAAAGCGTCTGGAAATCGCTTTAGCGAAAAAATATGGATCATCTGTGTCCATGGAGACGAATCTGTAGATTAAATTTTGTGACTTTTGTGCACAAACTCCTGGGAGACAGAGCTGGGGCCACCAATCATCTCCTTCATATTCTCATTTATTTGCAGTAGCTATAACAGGTTCGTGTAATTAATTTGGCAGTGATATACTAATGTTTTAAAATGTTAAACGTAGTCCCTTTAAAATGATGATAAGCGAGGCTGTAGGCTAAACAAATATGTAGATAGAAAGAGAAAGTGAAGCCACAGCTGATCACTGGACAGCTTGTTTGATCTGAGCAGGGCTTTTTTTTTTTGGGCTGTTTGCTTGAGAGAGCATTACAACGAGGTTAATATGAGCACAGAGACAAATGGGCAAATACAGAGGAAAGGAGCAGAGTGTACAGTCACCCATGGGTGCAAATACACTGAATAAGCACGGCGTGAGGCGCTAATGGAAGACACCGGTTATGGTTTTGGGGGAGAATGAGTTCAAGGCTGACGTCTTTGTAGGAATCAGCCCGGTCATGTGAGCGGGAGGAACTGGGGAACTTCTCCAGTCAGAAATCAGAGTTCCTCCCGATCTGCACAGAAATTATTTTTAGTGAGCCATTTGAGCCGGCTGAGCTCTGATCCCCCTCTTATATCGCAGCAGCAAAAACATTCTTCATATATCATTTACATAATCTGCATCTACCCCTTTCAACTTTCCATTGCATCACATGTAAAACAAAACCCAGGATGTGACTTTTTTCAGGACTGCACCATGACATCAGGTGGAAACCCAAACCACACAAAACATGTTCAAAATGAAAAGCAAACGAAACATAAATCTGTGTTTAAAGTGTCAGTGGAGGTCAGAGATTCATGCATGCCTCAGTAAAGAGTCACCAGCAGCCTCAGGTTGGTTTTCTCAGCTCTTACCAGCACAATGAAATAAAAAATGAGCAAAAAAATTTTGACTACAAGGTAAAATTATTTGCTGAGATTATGTTTTTGTTTTTTGTTTTTTTCGTTCTGGCCTGTCAGAGTGCTGGTCAGTCTGACCGGGCAGACATGCACTTGGACTCTGCCTGAAAGGAAAATGAAGTGAATAGAGAGTCTGAACAGAGAACAAACACTGCCTCCCCGGCCGCCTGGCAGGCCGCTGGCAGCAGATTCCCAGAATGCCGCTGGGCTTTTGTGCCACCACATTCAGATGTGGCGGATGGCTGGATCTGTATGGAAGTGTATGATGTGTTTGTTAGTTTGTGAGAAAGAGAGGAGGGACAAGTGGCTGTGAGAATAACTCTTCTACATGCTGGTGGAAAATGATTCTTTGGGTTTGTGGCCCTGCAGAACCCTGCATCGAGGAACCCTTTGAGACAGGTTCTCTACGGAACCATGCCCAAATGGTTTCACACAGGCCTATTTTGGCGTTTTAGGAATGCATGAATGGCTCCAAATCAGCAGAATTAAAAAAAAAATTTCAAAAGCCACAATGGTTTGGTTAGCAGGCATTTAAAAGTGGAGATTTTTCTCTGCTGCTGAAAAAGAGGCACATCAGATCTCCTCAGTCACATCTTCCAGGGCCAGGGCTGTTCACATTTGACTGATGTGAGAGAGAGTGAATGCATGTTAGTATTACTGTCAGTATAGATGGAGGGTGATGGAGGCCACTTGCTTCCCCGTCATATCAGCTTGTCTTGATGCTACAGTCTGACTTCTGTGAAATGCAAAGGCTTACTAGGGCGACCCAGACTTCCTAACTCATGCTTTCCCCCGGCCACATCCTCCAGCTCCTCCTGGGGGATCCCGAGGCTTTCCCAGGCCAGCCTCAGTTTGCTCTGAGGCTGGCCCGGGGTCTCTTCTCTCAGCGGCTTCTCTTCACCTTCAGCGAGCGATCGCATTCTTTTGGTCACTGTGCAAGACTTGTGACCGCTGCTGAGGCCTGGAGTGCAGACTGACCAGTAACATCAAGAGGCAGCGCTCTTGATTTAGCCGCACACATGCTCAGCAAAAACGCACCCCTCATTTGTTTTATGAGACAAATCAAATGGTTCATTGAGTCATTGTGGTTTCATATAGATCCTCTTCCAGAATCAAAGAACCCTTGACAAACTTTCTTTTTTATGTGCCCGTAAAAAGGATAAAGGATAACAATGGTAGGTAAAACAACCGATCATTGTTCTGTACGACTCACCAGCAACGACCACAAAGCCTGGATGGATTTCCACCAGTACAATCTGGCATTGAAATGCACCAAAGCAGTCCCACAAGTTGTCCCCCAGTGGCAGCGCTCCCGCTGAGCCCGTATGGGGGAGCAGTTTGGGGAGGCGTTCTTGCATTCTTGGCTCTGGTCTGCGGTATTCTTCTGTCTGTGGGCACTGGGGCACCGTTTCCCAGTGCCAGGGGATGAGGCTGGCATAGTGGTGGGAGCGCTCAGGACAATGGCACAGGACTCAGCCCGGGATTTGTCCCTGTCCCCTCTGTTACCCATCATCCTGTTCAATGAATCCCTAAGTCAAAACCTGTTGCCCCCCATAACCCGTCCATTTGTCTCCCCATCCAAACACTATAACAAGACGTGTTTAACAAACAAAAGAAGCAAAGACAGAAAGAAGGACATTATGTTGTAATATTCCAAGAAATAAACTCAAATTTTTGAGCTTAAAGTTGCAAATTTATGAGGAAAAAAAACTTGAACATTTTGAGATTACAAAGTCAGAAATCAGCGAGAAAAAACGTGAAATTCTCATATTAAAGTCGTAAATCTATGTGTAAATTTTCTCCACCCTTATTCTACATTTTACCAGTTAAGTCTAAACGGCCCTCACTGCAGTTTTTCATGGTGCAGCTTTTATTGGAAAAAGACAAAAAGTAGAGGCAACAAAGCAGTAGCAGGTTCCTCGATCTTTGCTGACTGAGCTTTTATTGTGAAAAGTTCCACAATCTGCAAAAATGTGCTGGAGTAAAAGTCAAATGACTGGCTTTAAAAAAATACAACAATCTATCCAGTTACAGTAACGAGAGTAAATGTGATGAGCTCCTTCCACCTCTGACCCTCAGGATCATGACAAGAATTTAATAAAAAGTTTTATTATTTTGAAGGAAGCTCGGCAGCACAGCATGTGTTTGTGACCGCAGAATAATAAACATTTGTTTGGAATGTGTGTGTGACCCACAGGCCAACATCATTTAAGAGGTCAAGCCTTTATTTATCCAGAGAGTCATTCATCCATGTGGTTAAACACAGTCACACTGGGAGCTTCCCAGTTTAACCGCAGTTTTTTAATGCCAGCTACTCAGCGGCCCCACTGGGGGTTCAGTCAGTGCCTTGCTCAAGGACACATACACAGTACTTTTGAGGTAGAGGAAGGAAAGTATGTCGTTGGGTCTGTGATCGTTGGGTTTATGAAACCCATAAAAAACTCCAACGTGCATGGTGGTCAAAAAAAATTAAAAGCAAGGCTGTTTATCTAAATTCCTGAAAAGTTTAAAGATGCAAAGATTTCACTCAGCTCTGTTTCAACATCATGCATACAAAAGGCAAAACAACACACCTTTCATGCATTGTGCCAATTTTCAACACATCCAATCTGTGTGTGTTCAGGGACAGCATGAGCCCTGTGTTGTGTAACCCTCCTATTATGTTTGGGGTCAATTTGACCCCAGCCAATGTTTAACATCTCTAAATAAATGATTAACATAATTTTTTTTGCTTCATATTTAATGTCTTTTTTTATATTAAAGCATAGTTTTATGTTGCTGTCAAGAACCTTTTAAGATGCTCCACGACAGAGGTTTTCATTGCTGTTTGATTTTTGTGGTCACTATGGCGTCTCATGGCCCCTTCAGGTGCCCGTCGGGACAGACACGGATGGCATGAACATCCTGGGTCTGGTGCTGTTTGCCATGGTGTTCGGCGTGGCGCTGAGGAAACTGGGAGACGAAGGAGAGGAGCTCATCCGCTTCTTCAACGCCTTCAACGAGGCCACCATGGTGCTGGTGTCCTGGATCATGTGGTGAGTAAAGCTGGACCGACGTGAAGTTTTTGAAGACTGGAAAAAGGTTTTTTTTTTCGCTAATGCTTGTTCCCCGCTCTCTCGGACAGAAGAAAAATGCTAGATTACATTTCTAGGGTTTTGGTTTGTTTATATTTCCAGTAAAGCACACTAGAGAACAATGCAACATGCTTTCCTTGGGATCAAATCCTACATTGTGGTCTGTGGCCGTCAAAACACATGCAGTATAATAACCTGAGTCATAAAGCTTGGTTTCTCCCTCCATTCTCCCCCTCTTCCTGCCTGGTTAACTCCTCCTTTATATTGGACTTGTGGGAATTTTGTCACAGGGTGCCACGGAAAAGTTAAAATTTGTTGAGGTTTGAGTGCGATTGCTTCGCTGAGCCTCAAAAGCCTGTTGGTGCACGGTGCAAGCCACTGGAAGTAATGGGGTTTAGGGCATGGAGGTGGACTCATTGTGTCCTAAGTAAGGGCCCGTTAGGCGTTAACTGTCTGATGATGATTGACTGACCCCGATTTGACTCCTGATGCCCAAGTCTTGTGGGAAAAGGTTTAATACCCTGCTAATAGCTCGGATTATGCGTGCAATGTCCTCCTCATGCCTCAGCCCGGGCAAATGAGACTATAATCAGGTATGATTTGTACCGTTTATTAGTAAAGGGTTTGGGAATTTCTTCCATTTGTCCCTGGTCCACCTCTGGGTTTTTTGGGGACATTTTTTCTTGCCTGCTATGAGGATTAAGTCGGGGGTGTTGTCCTGTGTTGTCTGTTGCATACCTCTGGCTCTGTAAAGCCCTTTGAGACGGTAAACAGTGATTTGGAGCTCTAAATGAATTTGAATTTGAGTTTGAACTTGAACGGAAGACACTGAACACATCCTGCTGTTCGTTTTATCCTTCCTCCCTGTGCCCTTGTTGTGTCTCTCAGGTACGTCCCCTTCGGCATCATGTTCCTGGTGGGCAGTAAGATCGTGGAGATGGAAGACGTGGTCCTTTTGGTCACCAGCCTGGGGAAGTACATCTTCGCCTCCATCCTGGGCCACATCATCCACGGAGGCATCGTCCTGCCCCTCATCTACTTTGGTTTCACGCGCAAGAACCCCTTCAGTTTCCTGTCGGGGCTCATCACGCCCTTCACCACCGCCTTCGCCACCTGCTCCAGGTACACAGCGACGCCCCAACGTCCTGTGCAGGGAAACAACCGGCCGTGCTCATATGAAGAGGTTGCAATACTAATGCAGATCTGCAAAACGGAAATCCGAGTATTTCAGCTCGTAAGCGATCACCTCAGCTTGTGAACAGGAAAAGAAGTGATGTGCAATCAGTATCAGTACAGTGTTTTTTTGAAGTCTCCTGTGGCGTTGGAGACAGTCTGAGGGTTCATACGGCGTACAGGTTAGGCGTGCATACATTACAGCTACAAACACTAAAAATCTTTGTTCGTATCATTCCAGTATTGTGCGCGATTTGTGTGATAGATAACCTTCACAAGACCTTTCTGTTGGATGTCATTTGAGAACGGAGAATTTCCAACTTTCATCAACATTGTATTCACGCTGTCAACCTGGAAAAATGGCTGTCAAAAAGAAGTAAAAAGGAGAAGGCACACGAGTTTGGTGTTAAAGTTTGTCTTACCCTTCTTTTCGTTCGTGTGTTTTTTGCTCTTCCCCTCCAGCTCGGCGACTCTTCCCTCCATGATAAAATGCGTCGAGGAGAACAACGGCGTCGACAAGCGCATCAGCCGCTTCATCCTGCCCATCGGCGCCACCGTCAACATGGACGGGGCGGCCATCTTCCAGTGCATCGCCGCCGTCTTCATCGCTCAGCTCAACAACGCCGAGCTGAACGCCGGGCAGATCTTCACCATCCTGTGAGTGGTTGGCACTCTGGTTGCTGTGCACCACCAGGACATTGTAGAAAAATCCGACTTCCTTGGAGCAGAAGTCTTCTCACTACTTTGCTTTATTTTTAAATCAATTAACCGAATCATCAAGTCGTCAGTCAACAAAAAACGGGTCATAATTTTGACAATGACTCGATTAATTGTGTTAGTAAAATGCCAAGTAAAAATCCCAGACACTTGTTGATCAGTTTCACAGACGCTAGGATGTGCTGTTGATTTTCTTATTTGTGTGATAGTTTGTATTAAAAAAAAAAAAACAGCAGCTGAAGATCTAGATAGATAGATAGATTTACTTTATTGATCCCAAACTGGGAAATTCTGCGAGGATTACAAAACAACAAAGAATTGGTAATGTATTCCGGTCCCAAAGCAGCAAGAGTCTTATAAATAAATCAATTTAAAAGAGGTTTTAAATCAATCCAAAAAGACACAGGGAGCCAGTGTAGGTTAGCTAAAACTTGCTCTCCCTTTCTTGTTCCAGGTAAAAGTTAAAATATTGTTATGACTTTTCTCCTCCGTGCAGAGTGACGGCCACGGCCTCCAGCGTGGGCGCAGCGGGCATCCCGGCCGGCGGCATCATCACCATCGCCATCATCCTGGAGGCCATCGGCCTGCCGACCAACGACCTGTCGCTCATGCTGGCTGTTGACTGGATTGTGTGAGTAAAGCACGACCGAAATCACTGACTGGTGTATGACTGTGGGAACATAAACACACACACACACACACACACACACACACACACACACACACACACACACACACACACACACACACACAGACCTGCTGTGGTCCTGGCGGAGGATGTGCTTGACGGCCTGTGCCAGGGTGAAGGTCTTGCCGGTGCCATAGGGCCCAATGATGAGGACGGGGGGCAGGG
>OMLB01056105.1:0-10543 GCA_900302555.1 Myripristis jacobus
TCTCTGTCTTCCTGTGTGTGTGTGTGTGTGTGTGTGTGTGTGTGTGTGTGTGTGTGTGTGTGAATGAGTGTGTCTCCACCTTTTGTTATAGTGTATTACTCCCTGGGGGCTTAATTCTAAATAGGTTTTAGAGTGTAATTACTGACACATATGCACATGCAGACACAGGAACACACACATATACATGCACAGATACGTACAGAAGCAAACTCTGATGGGCCCGTGCGCTCTCACACACATTGCTCACACGTCATTTTAAATGGCTGATAAATGAGGAACGTTTTATTCTACCACAAAAGATTACACAAGGAAAATGGTAGTCATTCACCACACATGCACATGTATCTCTTTGAATCGTTGTGTATTGTAATATATTTCATTCAACATTGTCTTATTGTGTTGCTCCATGTGACTCATGTAAAAGGTAATTGTTGCCTACAGGGCAAATAGTGGACAAAGTCATCTAATTTATCACAATATAGCCAACCTAACACACACCAGTGTTATTGATGGCCTCTGCTGACCGTGTGTGTGTTTCTTGGTGTGTGTGTGTGTGTGTGTGTGTGTGTGTGTGTCTGTGAGAGAGAGACTGACAGAGTGGGAGAAGCTCCATTTTAAATGCAGTTGCCCTGTAGCTCATTGCTCATCACATGTATCGCTTACAAATGTGGAAAGTGCTGTATATTCCTTTACCAGTAAGCATTACACAGAGGAAATGGTAGTTTTACACATGCATGCACACATACACCCTATGTCGTACCAACAGAGAGCCATTAACAGTGTGTGTGCCTGGTGTGTGTGTGTGTGTGTGTGTGTGTGTGTGTGTGTGTGTGTATGTGTGTAAAAGAAGGTGCGGTCTTCATTGTGATAGATGTTTCCCATTAAAAGAAAGCAAAAGATTGAGGGAGCGAGGGAATAGAGGGGAAAGCTGGAGAAGGAGGATCACAGCTCATGTGAAAAGCTCCTTTTGTCATCCTTGGCTACATATAAATGCACACCAATATTCCCTTTAATATTCAGGATAAGCATTCAAGCGTTCCAGTCATTAGCTGGCCAATATGAATGCCATATACCATTGACAGTAATCCATATTCTGATTATGTGAAACCTCTGACACCTGCACATACCGGCAGCAGGAAGGATTCTCAGGCACGTCAATATTTCTGTTATTGTTGGTGGAACAGAAGAGAGAGAGTTTGTTAAGGGGGGGGGCTGGTTTGTTTATCGGGGTCACACAGTGACCGAGTAGCACTGTTTAGTATGCTGGTCTCCTTTTTGCCTCACCTTGCCACATTAAATCCGCAGTGGTAGAGACACACTAAGATTAGGCTGCTGACACTTACAGGCTGGGGTGGAAGTGATGAATTACATAGGCTACTCTTGTTAGTGTAGCTGCAGAGTTGTTACTTTTACTTTTTAGGGGAGCCTTTGGAGTCTGTAATTTTACTTTTAGGTGTGCTTTGGCTTAAATGGACAGTAAACCCAGTTCAGCACGGGGATTTTCTCATTTCGCATTATTTTTGCATACAATCTCCATCACCGATCAAGTTTTGAGATGGTTTAGTTCCCCTTGTAGAGTAGCAATATTTTGTCGACCCTGGTAAGACCAACCAGCTGTTCAGCAAAATGAAGATATCCTGCTTGTTCAGTTCAGCTCAGTTCAGACAACTTTATTAATCCCACAAGGGGCAATTGGTTCAGGCAGCCCAGCACAACAACATATGAACACAACACATACAATAACACGTAGAATAAAAAAGATACAAGATGCTGGGAATACCATGGAATCAGGAAACAATAAATAGAAAAGTGATATGGTTAATAAATATCGGCCCATAAAATGTCAATAAAGTGTGTCATGACGAATTTAAGAGACGGGTGGCCGAAGCAATAAAATATTTTGATCAGCGGTTAGTTTTGCAGGCAGGCAAGACATACCAACGACCTGAGGGCAACAGAGCAAATTCACCTGCTAGTACATGGACAGGAGATGCCAAAATGCAAGTAGCTTTTCTGGGCATTTGTTGGTCACAAAAGCTGGCCAGATCCCTGGGTTTCACTCCTGTGATTTTGGAACACATTTTAATGATGCTGTACAGGCTGTTTTTATCCTGCAGCGTAAGGTTGGGGAACCATCAAATAAATGAGAAACACAGGAGGCTTTCAATAAGAGGCTGATAAAAACGACAAAGAATGGTGGGACTGGCAGAAAAGGAGTCAAGTTTGTGGAGAAGATGGATTCTCTGTTGCCCGCGTTTCACAATGTCTGCAGTGTTCACATCAAATTTGAGGTTGTCATCAAAAGAGGTGCCTAAGTATTTGTATGAGGACACCCTTTCCACAGTTTCATTGTGTATGATGCTGTCTACAGCTTCATCTCTGTTCTGTCTAAAATCTATCACAAGTTCCTTTGTTTTGGACACATTCAGGTCTAGATGGTTTTCATCACACCATGAAACAAAGTCCTCAAGAGCCTCTTCATGGCCTGATTCGGGTCCCTGAAGAAGGGACAGCAGTGCAGTGTCATCTGAAAATTTAATTAAGTAACTGCCTGCCTTGGCACTCCTGCATTCATCTGTATACAGGATGAAGAGTAAAGGGGAAAGGACACATCCTTGAGGTAACCCTGTGAATAGGACACAAGAGTCTGATATACAGCCATTTGCAGAAACCCTCTGCTTCCTATTAGTCAAAAAATTGACAACCATAAAACAACCTGGTGGGGCAGATTAAAAGCACTGATTAGCCTCTTAAGTAAGTAAAAGATGTGGCTGCATCGTATTAAAAGCTGAGGGAAAGTCAGCGAATAAGAGCCTAGCATGGGCTTGGGGCTTCTCCAAGTGCTTGTAGAGGCAGTTCAGGATAAAAAGCTTGGCGTCCTCCACACCTTTACCTGCCTGATAAGCAAACGGAGGAGGATCAGTTTTCCCCTCCACATGAGAAAGAATGATATTCTTCACTATTTTCTCAAAGACCTTCATACAGAGCAAAGTAAGTGCTACTGGTCTAAAATCGTTGAATTGCTGAATTTTAAAAACTTGTTTTTCCTCAGACAAGTAAAAACATCTATCAGTGGGATGAGGTAATCCCATTTGTTTCCAGTGCAGTTTCAGAGGAATGTTTCTTGGAACAAGTATAAATATGTTGTTGAAACTGAAAAAGCTCTATTCTTACTTGTGCTGCAACAACATGCTTAAAAATGTTTGTCTCCAGTTGTCTCCAAATGTGACCTTAGTAGCATTGTCCCATGTGCCTTGCTGTAATGCATATAATCCATGCTCTTTGCCATGAAAATACATCCAGGTTTTCTGTTATTTCTGTCTTGCTGATTGAAACAGCATGGTTAATTCACCTGTTTTTCATGTGTGTAATCCTCTCATTTTTCATGTATGTGTGTGTGAGATGCCAGCAACGCATGGTTTGTGCCAATATTTTTCAGCGTCCACCAGCTGATTCATTTGCTCCCATCTGTCAGAATGCTTGGGTCCCTTTGATGCACATGCTGCATAAGAAGGTTACACAGCATCTGAGCCAAGTAAGACTACATGTAGTGGTTTAGTGGTCTAGTTTCACATGGAGCTGACGGGCCCCTCTGTCAACCTCCCTGATCGCCATGGCAAAACGACTGGATGATATTGGGTTGTTGGGCTGTCCCTGCCAGAAAACACTTTGGCAAGGTGAAAAGGCAATTCCGTGCCAAATTTGTCATTTACCTGAAGATGAAAATGCCACGGCACAGCCTTACAGTTGAACAGGTGGCAAAATCTATTGTGAATATTGAGCCCATTGTCATTCCCAGGGCATCCAACACCATGACTGTTCACACCATCATGTGTCTGATACTGATGCCAAAGGCACCTTTTGGCATATGCCATCAAATCAACTCATTAACACTTGTTGGCATCAGTATGAGACACGAGGACAGTCCACTTCCTAGAGAACATTTCTATTTCTACATATTTGTCTTAGTGGGAAAAATATATCGTAGATGGTTTCTCAAAATCTCCGCCAAAAATGTCTGTATTAATAAGTAATAAGTCAAAGAGCCCTATACTGAGTCCTTGAAACTTGTTTTTCCTCAAACAAGTGAAAACATATATCAGTGGGATGAGGTAATCCCACTCGTTTCCAGTGCAGTTTCATAGGAATTTTTCTGGTAATGATATAAAGATGTTGAAACAGGGCAGGTATGCTGCAGTCTTGATGGGGCTTTTAGTGATTAATCTCTATTTTGAGGTAAAGAAGCACTCGCAGCTTACCCGCAGTGCTTTACCGGCTATACCTGCAGTGTTTATTTTAGGTGAGTTAAGAAGTCATTAAGGAAGGTGTCACATATGGCAGTGATAATTTACAAAGTAGAGCTAATTGATATTGTGATTATAGTGCGAATCTGCAAGAGATTTAACGGTATAAATCTGTCATTTATAGCTCACAGCCTACCAGTAAAACAGCCTTTGATTGATGAGAGCAACTTTGAGCTTTAGAGGGTTACCTTTAAAACAAACTCCTGTCCTGCATCTGGGGAACATTCCTCTCATCTTCTCCACCCAGGAAACTCCTTGAATGACTTTTCTATGGGCAATGTCAGCTCTGGGTCCCACTCTGGGTACCACTGTGATGATGATTCGGATCAAATAGTCCAAGCTCTTTTTTGCCAATGACAAACAAACCAGACAGCAAGTGATGGACTGTTGGAGTGAACTTGTGGTGAAAACCTCTGGTGTCAGTGATGCACACCTCCCTGCTCCTGCTGACACTGTCACTAGTGAGAGGCACTCTGCTGTACAATTACAGTAACCTCTTGGAAAAAAAACAAAGTTAAAGTAAACTTTTGACTCAAACTTTTGACCCTGCGCCTTAAACACTATATTCTGCTTTTGTATTCTTACCGATGCTGATGATATATCTGTGTAAGTATGCCTACACAGTATGCTGTAGTCAAACACAATATATGCTATATTGTATGCATATTGTATTAAATAAAAAAGGGACAATGACATAAATGAATAGATTTAATGAATTATGAAAGGAGTGGGGTGGGTAAACTAAGTTCATTAGGATGCAGTGGAAAACAAAAGTACATGACAGCAGCTATATAGTAATATTTATGAATCGCTGAAGTTACTATTATTTACCTTTGTTTCTCTGGCACTTTTTTCTTTTACAGTTACCGCATATGCACCCTCTTATTCCACTACAGTTGAAACAAGGCATTTGCCTACAATATAAGGCAGGTTGTTATTGTTTTAAAAATGACAATAGCAATTATTATTATTTATTTGCAGCATCACAGCGTTCGTGAACTGTAGCAGCCAGCCGTCACCGGTGCAGAGTGTCATGTCTGACTCTGGATATGTACCAACCAGCAAACTGAGAACTGATCTGGGAACCAGCTGTGGTGTGCAGCGTGTTCAGCCCCAGGAGCCTTTAACGAAACTATGCCTAGGATACACTCTAAAACAGTGCATAAGAACAAAAGCCAAAAATGGCGTGCACCAAAAAGCGATCTGGTTTATTAAACCATGCTCATGCACCCTTGCAGGCAAGGTTCCCTTTCTAAATCACACTACCTGGAATCTTCTGCTCATGGATCAGCCTCATATCCCGCCCAGTGGTTCTTTACACGTGGCAACAGAGAGGTAGACGAAAGAAAAGAGATTTTTTCTGAAACAGAAATAAAGGTGCTTGTGGGTGAGGTGGAGGCCACAAAGGGCATACTGTTTGGTGGCCACAGCAGCGGAGTCACTATCGCACAGTGCGAGTGGCAGCATGTTGCTGCTGCAGTGAATGGGGTTCATACCACAGACAGGACAGTGCTAGGATTGTGTCCCAATGTCAGAGCAGGACTATCATATCATATCCACTGCAAGAGTGGATGGCCTCAATTCTATATGGGGAAACAAGTGTGTGTGGCATAATGTCAGAGAAGGAGGGAGACACCTACATGGCTGAGACCACAGTCAAATAAGAACAGTGCTTTCTGAAATGTCAGCAACATAAAAGATTTTGATAAAAAAAAAATGAACCTTGACTGCTGTCTTGTCTTAGAAATACCACATGACATCCACCCAGATCTTCTCTCCCAGTGCAGAGCCTGCTTGTCAAGGGGGCGGCATCCTTTGTGCAAAGAGCACGGCACATGCCCTGACAAAGTCTGCCACCTGACACATCTAAACACCTGCACCTGCATCATTTCAGGAAGCTGATGGTATGCTCCACAACTGAGCGCACACAAGCCTGGACATCATTAGAGCATGTTTCCTCTGCACTGTGCGGGTTAGGGAGCGGGATGAGGGAGCCAGCACCTGAGAGCCTGCCACTGTCACCTGCAGGTTATAACGGAGACTCATTTATATGTCAGGCTTGAATTGGTTATAAATTCCGCAGTTTTTTTCTTAACTTACCAAGAAGCTAGTCATCACACACACCACCTGCATGTAGTCTGTTCCCTACACTGCTGTGCATCAAGATTAGAGAATCATGTGTTGAGCCAGGCAATTTTGGCATCATTTGTCAGAACCAAGTTAGGGTCATATATGACTTGGACATTAATGGAGTGCATGTGTTTTTGATTCACAGACAAATTTGTTTTTGAATGGAGCTCTTATAGCAATCTGAGTGCAGTCAATTGTGGCAATTACATTTGGGAAACTGGACATTGCTGCAAATTGCCTTTTGATGTAGGCCTGCTCTCCCACAGTGTAAGGGAACTTGATGTATTGACTATTTTAATAATTCAATCCAAAAAGGCAGGCATTAGTAAGCTCAGGGAGGGCTGCAATATCGCAGAACTAGGACAGAATTATGTTATTCCCAAAAAGAGCATTAGGCAGAAAGGTAATGTTAGTAATATCAAACATATACCTGTATGTTCCTGCTGGTAAGAGCTGGTTGCAAGAAGCCCTGGAGTGGTGAGCACCTGAGTTGGTACTGGGATGGCGCAGTATTATCTGGTTGCTCTTTTTAATGCTGGGCCCATTTCAGCACATAGATCCAAGGACATGGCTCTAGGGAATCTAAAGCAGCTTATTAGCCAGTCATCATGGGCCAGGAAATCCTCGTGGTCCCTGAACATGCATTCCCTCCTAATTTTTTCATTTGCATAGTCGTCTGTCAGTGCCAGTGCATCCATCATGCGTCATTACGCAAGGGTGTCACAGCAGAATTTGAATGCTTGCAGCAATCACACTGATTACTTCACACCTTGCCAAAATGATCGCGTCAATCAGTGGTGTTGCTCACCAAGGAATATCATTTTAAAAAAGTGGAAGTTTGATAGATGAACACATTTTGTTTATCTAGGCTGGCATTTCATTTCAACAGTCTGGCTTCAGTTCACCACCTCACCATCGAAATGTTGGTACGCATGGGTCAGATTTCTGTACTGATGCACACATTCTCCTGTCAAGTATGTTTTCCTAGATCTCAAGATCCCGCCAACACCAGCAACCTCCTCAGCAGCTCCCTTTACTGTGGATGATCTCCAGGTGCTCACTGCTGCCCTCAGCCTCACCTCTGAGCCTCAGCTGCCCTCCTGCTGTTCCCAGGCAACAACACCAGCCTCTTTAGCAGCTCCTCTTGCTATGCCTTGAAAATGTCTGACAATAAATGGAGCAAATCTCTCCAGGATAAGGTCTTATTTATTCATAACTGTATGTGATTCTGTGATTCTTAGTTGTAGTTTATTGCATATTGCTGTTATCAACTTTATATGTAGCCTGTAGTATTGTTTTAGGAGCGTGCAACATGTTCGGTGTGATCAGCCAGACTCTTACCTGTTGGATACCTTGAAAGCAAGTGCTATGTCGCAAAGTACATCTGCTGATTGCCACGGGGGCAACGCCCTGGCAGTAGTAGTGGTAGTAGTAGTGGTAGTGGTATTAGTAAGAGCAGTATACGTTTTAGTGGTACTAATAGTATATTTGTAGTTGTAGTGGCATACTAGGATCTTTTTTAGATGTGAAGCATTTCTGTGAGCTGTAGCTAAATCTCAGTCAAAGTCAGTCACTTACAGCTGGTGCAGGCAAGTGGACCTAAATGCAGACTTTGAGGCAAGGCTGAGGTCAGAATGTCTTTACTGATGGATAAATTGGCAGAAGTGCTGGCAAACAAGAGGGGAGGCTGTCAGGAGATGAGGCAGTACAAGCCTGGCTGAGGACAAACTAATAAACTGAAACTGAAGTATATTCTATACTAATATATAAAATATATATAATATATTAATATATATAATACCAAAACTAAAAGTAGATCAGCAAACTTGTACATGTGACAGGAGCTAAGGAACAATAACCTGGTGCAGGCAAGGGCTGTTGTGGTTGCAGTGATTCAGTGTGTATGTGTGTATGTATGTACACTCACCTAAAGGATTATTAGGAACACCTGTTAAATTTCTCGGTAATGCAATTATCTAATCAACCAATCACATGGCAGCTGCTTCAATGCATTTAGGGATGTGGTCCTGGTCAAGACAATCTCCTGAACTCCAAACTGAATGTCAGAATGGGAAAGAAAGGTGATCTAAGCAACTTTGAGCGTGGCATGGTTGTTGGTGCCAGACGGGCTGGTCTGAGTATTTCAGTTACTGGGATTTTCACGCACAACCATTTCTAGGGTTTACAAAGAATGGTCTGAAAAAGGAAAAACATCCAGTATGCGGCAGTCCTGTGGGCGAAAATGCCTTGTTGATGCTAGAGGTCAGAGGAGAATGGGCCGACTGATTCAAGCTGATAGACGAAAAATAACCACTCGTTACAACCGAGGTATGCAGCAAAGTATGTGTGAAGCCACAACACGCACAACCTTGAGGCGGATGGGCTACATCAGCAGAAGACCCCACCGGGTACCACTCATCTCCAGTAAAATCAGGAAAATGAGGCTAGAATTTGCACAAGCTCACCATAATTGGACAGTTGAAGACTGGAAAAATGTTGCCTAGTCTGATGAGTCTCGATTTCTGTTGAGACATTCAGATGGTAGAGTCAGAATTTGGTGTAAACAGAATGAGAACATGGATCCGTCATGCCTTGTTACCACTGTGCAGGCTGGTGGTGGTGGTGTATTGGTGTGGGGATGTTTTCTTGGTACACTTTAGGCCCCTTAGTACCAATTTGGCATTGTTTTAATGCCACAGCCAACCTGAGCATTGTTTCTGACCATGTCCATCCCTTTATGACCACCATGTGCCCATCCTCTGAAGGCTACTTCCAGCAGGATAATGCACCATGTCACAAAGCTCAAATCATTTCAAATTGGTTTCTTGAACATGACAATGAGTTCACTGTACTAAAATGGCCCCCACAGTTACCAGATCTCATCCCAATAGAACATCTTTGGCATGTTGTGGAATGGGAGCTTCGTGCCCTGGATGTGCATCCCACAAATCTCCACCAACTACAAGATGCCGTCCTATCAATATGGGCCAACATTTCTAAAGAATGCTTCCAGCACCTTGTTGAATCAATGCCACGAAGAATTCAGGCAGTTCTGAAGGCGAAAGGGGATCAAACACAGTATTAGTATGGTGTTCCTAATAATCCTTTAGGTGAGTGTATATATATGTTACATATCTATCTATCTGTCTATCTATAGATAGATATGATATGATGTGATATTTCTTTATAGTTCTCTATTAGGGATTTGCTATTAGATTATTTTACTCATTTATATGAGCAGATGTACAGTTGAAATTAACAATAAAAGAATAATTTGATACTCTTTTTAAGTGATAAGTCCTTGACATGCGTAATTATTAAATTTGCAGTCTGAATCAGATGGGACAGGTAGGAGACAGCACATTTCATCAGCTACACCGAGCAAGGCAATACACTGTGTTTCATCTGTATTCTGCTCAGTCATCACCACAGAACTACTGAGTCTCATTCTTTTCATATGGAAGTCATTATCTGCTTTTCTTCTCCTCTGCAATCTCCTCTTTGTCAATCCCCCACCCCACCCGCTCCCCATTTACATTTTAGGCATTTCTAATCTCTTTTAAGCTTTGATTCCTAGATTACCGACTTCACGAGCAACTCAAAATAAGGACTGCAAAAGTCAGGGCCTGACAATGTTCCTGTGACCAAAGAAGGGCTGAACACAGTAAAAGCTGAAGAGAAAGAATGGAGGGATTTTATTTGTGTTACCATTATTCCTCATTTTGTCCTCTTTTCACCTTTCCTGTTGACTTCTCTCTGATTTTTTTCCATTCCTCTCTGACCCTCCCCCAGTTTACCAGTCAGTGAGCACCTATCTCTCTGTCTGTCTCTCCTTTATCTTTGCTTCTCAGTGTTTTACCCCAGACCCCTGTGTCCACTTACTCAGCTTTACTCATCCTGCCCTTCATTTCCTGGCAGATGGGCCAACAGTGTGTGTGTGTCTGTGTGTCTGTGTATGTCTCTGTGTGCGAGTGGGTGGGTGGGTGTCAGAGAGAGAGGAACACAGAGAGACAGACAGAGAGGTACTGTGTATGTGCTTGTTATTCACCTGTTACTTAACACTTGTGACAGATGCCAGAAGGGGACCTGATAAAGCTGTGCCAGACCGC
>OMLB01056106.1:0-10178 GCA_900302555.1 Myripristis jacobus
TCATCTATCTAATACCAATGCAAAACAAACAAAATTCAGTGAACTATTTATATGATACAGTTCATTTACTGTCAAGTCTCAAGATTACCGTGCCATGTTGTTTAAATCTTATTTAACATGGCAAGTGAGCCAAGAACATTTTCTTATTTACAGCAACTGCCAGAAGAAAGAGTTACACACATTCAGACTGGGGAGCTGCCCGGTACTGAGCAGCTCCAATAATATGGAGCAGGGATGAATGGTTACTGGTTTCACAGTTTAATTATTATCTCATTATCATTAAAACCATGTTTGATTGCCATGCTCTCAAGAACTCATGTTAAAAGACTGTCCAGCATCAACCAAAGTTAGCAACAGTCTCCCAGACAGCAGCAATACGCCTTTGCTGCGTCTAGTCTAGCGCAAATTTCATCAGAGGAAGAAGTCTCTCAGACGCAGGCACAGCATTCAATGTGGGTTTGTTTTGGTTCAATGACAACACTGCAGAAGGCAGTGACAGCGCTCTCAAGATTTTTCTGCCTTCTAAGAGGACTTAGTCTGAAGTGTGGTTGCATTTTTTAATATGGTTTTCAAATCTTTACATAAGGTATTATTTATGTTATTATTTTAATGTTCATGCAAACAAAAATCATAGTGCTGTGGTTTTCAAGTTTTATATTTTCAATATAAAACTTGAAATTATTTCACTGTGTTTATCAGTACTTTTTGAGCACTTTCAGCACATTTTAAAAATAACACAATAATACTGATAACTGATCATTTTGGTCATTATAACCATGATATGAAATTTCCATACCACTTCATCTCTATGTATGCACACATATATGATGTGTGTGCAGATGTGACTATCTCTACATGCAACTCCACTTGGTGAACCGAAGAACAATTTGTGTTTTTATCTTTGCATGTAAAAAAAATGCAGGTGGGTTGAGAAGTGGAAGCACACATGGTTTAGACTCAAATATTGTAAATCTCCCAAAATCCTTTCCGCACTTTGAAATCACTGCTGTTGTTTCTGTTGAGCTATCTCATGAAACTCATGATTTTACAATGACCCTAATCCTGTATACAACAACCTAAATGTGACCATAAGCACAGTCTTTTAGTCACACCACTCTAAACCACAGAGGCTATAAACTATAATAAATAGAGCAAAATCTCCACCCTTAACTTAATGTGCAGTAATATAAACCCCCCCACACCTGCAGCTATGATGGTATTAAGACTTGGGAATATGCCTATTCACACTAAGGATTTTGTACTGAGAAGACTTTGACAGTAGTGAAAAAACATATTTATTCTCCCTACCCAAATCTTCCCAGCTTAGCCAGAGATCTGGAACCCCAGCTTTCCATTTACATGGCCCACCTGCATGGCCCGCTGCAGCAGGACTCAAATTAAAGAACACTGAAATGAATGCTCTTTAGTCTGTGAGCACAGTTGAAGCTGACCTCATCAAAAAACTGCTGTGTGCGCCGCAGGATGTGCTTTAGCTCAGTCAGCTCCAGGAAGTTCTTCTTCAGGGCTTCTTGGTTAGTGTTTATCTCCTTCAGCTCATTCTCAAGCTTTTCAAATGTGGCCTGTGGGGAGAAACGGGAAAAGGCCATCAGGGAGAGACTCTGGATGATCGAGCTGACTGTTTACCATAAGGTGGCTTAGCAGAAAGCAGTCACCTCCAGGTCAATCATGTCCCTTGGGAAGGGGACTTCAGGGTTTTCTCCTGTGTCAACTATAGGGATGTTGGCCTTCTTGATCTCCTTCTCCACAAACCCTGTGAGAGAGAGAGAGGTAAAGGGGGTTTGCTCTAACATTGGAAGAGGGATACTGGGGTACATATTGGTGTTTTGAGATACATATGTCTAAGCTCACTCACTCAGCTTGCGATCCATCTCCTCACATCGCCGAACCTCATTGACAAATTTGCGCTGGAACACGTTCACATCTGGATTTAACTGTGCGACAAATTTCAGACAGTGTCAGTACAGCATCGACTGTAATGTAACAATGATGATTTTAAACATTCATTACAGGCAATAGGGGTGCATTTATACTAGGCCTATCTACTTATTCAACTCCTAGATATTGACACTTGAATCAGCAAATTAAGATGCCTCAGTATCGATATTTTAATGATTTGTGAAATATTGACATTTGACTGGGAGTACAACCATCAAGTGAACTTTTGCTACACAGTGGGACATCGGAGTAATTAGTTGAAGCTACAGTAATGCAACCACCACTATACACTCACATGCTGCTGGGAATAAAAATGTTTGAATGCGTACTTGACTCGACATTAAAAACCTGAATCCATGAATAACATGAAAAATGTTTAAGAAGTAGTTGTGGGAACAGAGTTTAACTTTGTTACAACCCATCCTATGTATATTCTAGCACAATGGTTTCCTCTGGGCTTATGAATGGGTTCTCCCTTGCGCAGAATGAGAAGTCAGCTGTGAGCACATGATGAACATGATGCAGAAGGTATGCACTTTCTCAACAATGTCGCAGATGTGATACTTTCAGTGACCATAGCAACAGATGGCAACTCTTACACAGCATCCTCTATGCCATAATTCATGGGAAAGGGCAACTCAAAGTAGTTTTAAAGGAACCAAACCATCATTATTTAAAGAATAACAGGATGGAAATAGAAGTGGGCTCACATCACGAAATTGCACCATTCCAATCTCTCCCAGTTCGCTGACACAGCAGTAGGCAGCCTCTGACTGCAGGAAGAGCTGAGCCAGCGTCATCTCTTCACTTCTAAAGAGTTCCCCCATGGTGATGAAGGGAGGACGCGCCCACCATACAAGTCAACCAAAAGCTCTGGAAAGCAGACATTGATAATGTCACAGTTACAAGCAAATATCTGCAAAACCTATTATCAGTTTTACTGAAAATGCTTGATAATGGAGCTTGTCAAATAGCTCTCACAAGACATGTTAAATCCTTGTTGTACAAAAGAACACCTTACATTATACATTTAGCACTTTTCTCTGCATAGCATGCTCATGTCAAAATCCCTAATTAGTCCGACAGTGGTGGTGGGGTGTATCAGTAATGTGATAGTTTAGCATTGCTGTGAGAAGTGAGCATGTGACCCAAAAAAAAAAAAAAAAGTATTTCACATTTTGCCCCCATGCTGATCCCATGATTAGTTAGGAATTTGATTCTGCTGAAAAAGAACCTGCTCTGTGTTGGCTTATTTCAATGCCTAATAGTTAATATTTCAGCCATTCAAAGAACAGGTCCTCAATAGCCAGTGTGGTTGGCATTGCAGTTTTTGCAATGTTTGCTATCCGGTGCTACCATAAGTGAAGATTTCCTCAGGCTAAATTCCAGCTAGCCACACACACTCTTGCTGTAAAACCACCACAGTAGTAAGCTTATCAATGGATTATGAAGCATCATGTGACCTGTAGGGCACTGGTAAGCCTGAGAACAGCCACTGGACCCAGACTAGAGCTAATACAACAATTAGCTACCCTTTACCAAAACTAAGTTAAGGCCCAAACACCTTCACTTGACAACATACAGTCTGACAGAACCTGATAGCAGTTACAGCTTACAATTAACATTTTGATACGGCACAGAAGGCTTATAGTTTGTCAAAACTGGAGATGCCAGCAAACAGCTATTGATTAACTTACCCACATTAAGATTTGACTAATGTTACTTAGGCTAGTTTGTTCTCCATCCAGCAAAGCCCTTGCTTCCAGAGCATACATGGCAGCACGGAACAGCATACAAAAAAAACGTTCACCTTCGTAACTAGAATTCAACTATTGGAGCTTATCGATGGCATTATCGATTAGTTAAAATATAGCCAAATTAATGTGACGGTTCTAACGTTGCCAATGTTGATTGTTTACTGCCGAAATGTTAATCTAACGTTACTCTGACATAAGCTAGTTAGCTAACTAGTCCACCTTTAACGTTACATACAATACGTTAGTAACGTTACTCTATGTGTTTAGTGTGTGTGCGTGTGTAGCTAACAGACAAGCTAACGTACATGAACGTTTGCTAGCGCACCTGTTCGTTACTTAAACATTACTAGCTATTGTCCACAGCTAGTTTGAACCGTTGACCTGTGTTTTAGCCGAATTATCGGGAAATACTGCCGTTTTCAGGCTTAGTTCCTTACTGTTTCCGTAGGGGGTCCTGTGTTTCTCCCTCTCTCGGCTTGTCTCTGTTGTTTCCTCCCTGCTGTTGTAGACTCGTCGCGGAGCTCTCAGCTGATCCTGGTCGGGGTGACAGACCTCACAGCTCGGTGTACCGGAAGAGCAGCTGACGGACGAGCAGACGACGCCATCTTTGTAGTCCACCACAGCGCTGACAGCCGTGAGCTAACCGACAGAAACAACAGCCAATCCTAGAAACACAGGCTGCACAAATAGATGAAATTAAATGGCTGTTTTGCTTCACATAACATAGGCAACTTTCTGAATCCAAAATACAAACTTTTTCACATTAGCCTCTATGATATTTTAGGCTAGGCTACTTGGGGAAAAACACAAACAAAATTTGGTTAACTGAAATAAATAATACTGGAGATAAATGTTTTTTTCTTCGTAGCTGGATAACTGCAAGAACAACGCTAACAAAAGGCCAAATCATTATTTATTCAGATTGACAGTTATCTGTGCTATGTTGTTTGTTTGTTTGTTTGTTTTTTAATTCATAAAGTTACATTTAGGACCTCTTGAATATTTTTCCAATTAATGTGAATTACTGCGCCTGTTATATTTAAAGACACTAAATAGTAAATAATGCACCATACAAGAGGTATATCAACAGAAGAAACCTACATATCTTGGATTAAAAAAAATAAAAAAAAAAAAAACACTGATGTGAGGGTCCCGAGGAAATTTTGATTAAAAGTTCTGCTTTTATTCCTGTCAAGGTATGACAGAAATGGCAGCATGTGTCTGGGGATACCATCATGGTTTATTGAAACTTTTCCTTTTAAAGATAGGCATCGGTGCAGTTCCTGATTCTTCTTTATGAAATATTAGGTTAAATTTTAGGCTGTGAAATGATTTAAGGGATTAATTCCATCAGTGAATGCTACAAGTAAAATAATACAGATTATTTCCCTTTAAGAGGAAGTGCTATTACTTTGCTTAATTCTCTCAGGAGGAAGTGAGGGAGATGTTAGGCCTAGTTTGTCTGCAGAAGTAAAAATTTGCAAAAATCTACTTATAGATTTGCTGTAGGACAAAATTATGTGAGATGGTTGTTGCATAAAATAGTTTGTAGTCCACTGGCATAGTTTATAACCTAATATTTGTATGCACATATTGTTGGGGGGCTACATGTGTGACTAATATATTTAAACATTAAGGCAGCCCTACAACTTTTAGTATTCTTGTAGTTTTCAGATTCACCTGGATGAAAATGTTTTTTTCTCAAATGATGCTATGTAGTGTAGGCCCAAAAATTTTCACACGCCAAACAAAACACCTGATTTACAAAATATAGATGAAAGTATAAAAAAGCAACTGAAGGTTGAATTGAACTTGGGACAAGGGTGGCAAGGTGCAAGAGTTTATGAAGGAAACATGCCATCTGCTGGACACCAAGAATAACACTAAGCCTATGTGCATACCTGTACATGTGCATATGGCATGTGCATGTGTGTTGGTCATGCAATGGACAGACCAAGGCTCTCCATAAATATTCTCGTGCATGCCTTTCCAAAAGGAGCTACATGCTTGTAAAAATAAGTGACAAATTGGCAGGTGATTGGTGGGTGTACTGTGTTGCGTGTCTTGGTCAAAGAATTTGGTTCAAACCCTTTTTAGCTGCCGCTTCAACTTTGATCTCTTTCTCTTTGATTTTTGTAAAAGCTGTTCCTAGGCATTAAAAGGAGTCACTGTGACATGGCATCCAAACACACAGGATAACTGATAGTGAATGTTTAATCAGACAAATTTTGTTAGTGTGAGCTGGTGTGTTTCCTGGCACTTGATCTCCCCTTTGATGACCCCCACCTTTCCCCATTAGGAGGAGTGCATAATGCCAACATGGGAGGTGGAGTCCGGACTTTGGGGGATATTCTCCCCGCTGCCTCGGGAGGGAAGGAGGTGGAGCCCCAGCAGCAGGGGGCGGAGGACAGGGGCTGTGGGTAGGAAAGGAAAAGTTTGACTGGGTGGTTTCACGGGGAGCAGAGGCATTTGAGTCAGGGCACACATGCCTCAGCTGTGAGAGGCTCTGCTCCCTTTGGCTGGCCAGCATCCCAGAGCGGAGGCAGAAAGAGAGAGGGAGAGAGACGGAGACAGAGAGGGCCGAGTGACAGATACAGGGGTGGAGAGAAAGTTAAAGTGCAAAGTAGACTAGAAAGAAACGAGTGGTGGAGAAAGTTGTCTGTTAGAGAGGAAAAAGGAATTTGGAAGTGACCTTTGTGCAGCGTGGCTCCTGCAGGTTGTTTTTCAGCAGTGTATTTTTATCCCCAGTGAGTGTGCAAGTGGTTTGTGTTTGGAGTTGACAGCCATGGCGGATTCAGGTGTGAAGCTGGAGCGGGCGGCCTTAACAGAGGTGCCTTATGATGATGAGGAGGTGGCCCTGGTGGGTGCTGCCACCGAGCCGGCTGTAGATGATGATGACCCTGCTGAGGAGGTGGACCTGGTGTTGGCCACCGGCCCTGGAGGCAAGAGTGAGGCGCAGGTGAACGGGGTGATGGTCCTGTCCCTGCTAGACAAGATCATCGGGGTGGTCGACCAGATCCAACAGACCCAGAGCGGGCTGGAGGCCCGGCAGGAGGCCATGGAGAAGTCTGTGTCAGGCATCCAGGGCGAGCTGGCTAAGCTGTCCAAGAGCCACATCGGCACCGCCAACACCGTCAACAAAATGCTGGAAAAGGTGCGCAAGGTCAGTGTCAACGTCAAGACGGTGCGGAGCAACCTGGAGAAGCAGGCGGGCCAGATCAAGAAGCTGGAGAGCAACGAAAATGAGCTCCTCAAGAGGCGCAACTTCAAAGTCCTCATCTTCCAGGTGAAATGGCGGGATATAGTGGGCCATAGTGTGTGTGTGTGTGTATGTGTGTGTGTATGTGTGTGCGTATGAGTGTTTGAGTTTGTCGTGCTTACAGAGTAGAATACGTAATAGCATGTAGTAATCTTTGTCTGATGATCACTGAAGCATGATTATTTATTTATAGTTTCTTTAATAGGACCAGATATAGTGTCCATAGATGAACTTTCAGCGATCTCATGCAAGTATCATAGTGTTTATAGCAGATGCTAATTTGCACCACCCGCCCCTTTTCTGGGGAAATAAAAGACTAAAACAGTGAGGTTGAAAGAGTACAACAAGAGTAGTAACATAGCCACAGAAAGTTGGAAAAGAACATAGTTTTGCACAGAAAAGAACAAACAACACAAAATTATACATGACCTCATGCTTGTTGCTGAATTAACCTGGATTTGGCAGCTCTCATAAAAGTAGTGAAGTTTTTAGCAAATGTCAAGTGATCACGCAGGGCGTTCCAGGACTTTGCTCCTGTCATAGAAAAAGTCTGAGCAAAAGATGTTTTGCAGAACGAAATGTAACTGCTGCAGCTCGGTAGTCTCTTGATGTATTTGCAGAGAGGCTGAGAAGCAAGTCCAATTACACATTAAAACACAAGCTGTACATAAGGTGGTTGAAGCATAGGACTGATGTAAGAATATCACTGAATTTAGAAACAGCAAGGCACAGTCAAATGTCAATCAATTTCTTATCATGTTAAAACAGATAAAGTTAAACTGGATCGTTTTACAAATCTTTTTAATATGACTTTTAAAATGTAGCTGAGAATCCCAAATTATCCCGACATACTTCACCTCTGTTACTTGTTCAGTGAGCTCACCTTTAATTCTAACATCTACGGCTTCTTTTGCTTTTTTAATGGAAAAACAGTTGTTTTCTTAGTGTTTAGTGTCAAACAGGAGCTGTAAATGTAAGATGTTGCATTGAAATTTCATGTGTGGCCATTAACATGGACATGCCACAAAGACCATGGCTGTACGTGTTAAGGGGTGTGTTCCATTCCACACATTGCAAAGGAAAATTGTGAAGAAGTGTGAAATTCACCTGAAATGCCACGGTGAAATCAGAGCAGTGACTTCATCTCACCCAACAGTAAGCACTTCTTTTTAGTGGCAATGAAAAATGATGTAACAGACCAAAACCGTGGCTCTGGAGCTTCCATGACACAAATGCCTGAATCAGTTTCTCCCATATTTTAACTGAGGCTTGTGTGTGTACAAGAGTGCTATATGTAATGTTTATGAAGAAACAGGCACTGCTGTTCATTGTTTGGAAGTTGTGGTAGACAGACAGACAGGCAATGACCTCTCCCAACCTGCACTATTGCACAGTTACCAAATGACACTATATAAAGCAGCAGGACCAGCGGGAGTAAATAAAAATGTGAGGCCTATAAACACTGGCACGCTGGTCTACATGAGACAGAACCAACGCCCCACCTCCGACAGCTCAGAAGACAGATTGTTGGCAGCCGTGATGCTGTGTAAGATGAAGATATGTTTTTTTATTGTGGAGACCAGGCTGTGTGTGGTTGTAAAACTCACATTATCCCGGTGTGGATATAGAAGCACTGATAGAGTGCTATTCATATCACACAGGCATGAACTCACACTCTAGCACCACAGTAAGAGACAACTGCACACAGCACAGGCTCAACATTGATAATACTTGCAAGACCAATATGAATGAAATTATGACACTTCATTCATTATTAAATATTGAGTTATTTATTTAAAATATTCTCATTGATCATGCAGTATGTTTTGCAGTATCTAGCTCATTTTTTTTTTTTTTATTTATTTCATTAAAATTTACATGCTCTGTTTGCTATTCTTGGCAGACTAAGGTCTACTAGAAGCCCATGTTTCTTGGACACTGACCAGGTCTAGTATATAATTAGATATTTTCTGTTTTCAAGGTTTATTTTAAACCTGATTTGGTCGAGCAACAAACGTTTAGCTTTAGATTAGGATATTTTTGGTTTGTGTGCATGAAAACTGTGCTCAGAGTTTGTATTCCCCATGTGTAACACCAAGCAGCTTTTAGGCCAAACTGTAGAGCATGCTTCATCTAAGCTTTCGCCCTCTGCTCTTTCTATAAAACAAACAAAACAAATCTTAAACTTACATGTTGCTGTTTGTGAGAAAGGAATGAGTAAGAGTTGAGCATGTGAGTGGCACACCGATCTTTGTAACGACCACGGTGTATCTGATACCCTGTGAGCCAGTCTTTTTTTAGCATGCTGTGCTGTAATGTCTGGTGAACAGTTTGCAGCTTGCAGTGTGCATGGCAGCATCTCTGCTTTAGTTGATTCTGTGAGTCAAGAGCCCTTATAGCCCACTACCTAGAAATCTGTCTGTCAGAGGACTACAGTCCAAGTGAGATGACAAGAGTATCTCAGTGATAATGTCAACTCCTTGTGTGCATCACTTAATCACCTGTAGTATAATAGCAGGACTTTTGGAATTTCTTTAATAGCCATACAGTTTTTACAAAACTACATTGCAGTTAATCTGGTGATTGCATTTGCCTATTAGCCTCGTGCTGTTAAATAATCAGTGTACAGTACAATAAAGAGGGTAAAATAAAACATTATAGGCTATTTGACAAGGATTTTCTTAACTTTGGTCAAAATATCATGCACCTCTCTTGTTGTCAAAGGTATATTTTTACCTAGGTAGGGTGATAGGTTTTGCAGAGCTGCAAGACTGTCATGGAATCATGCTTACATGGGGGTCTGCGTTGGCAAGTGCAGCCTTATTTTGTTTGACATCTCCACCCCAGGAATGTCCACTATGGCAGCAGGTTACACTATTGGCATTTAGCAGAAATCCAATCAGAGACACTGGGCCTTAATAAATTACTCTGGCAAAGCAGGTGCCTCCTGCTGTTAGTTACACTGCATGCATCCTGCTTTGAATCCCTCCCCCCATTCCTCCCCCGTCTCCTCTTCCTCCTCCTCTTCCTCCTCCTCTCTCTGCATCTCTTTGGGATGTTCATATCACTATGTAAACTTTGTCGCTGTCATTCTTGTGACTTCAAAGCAGCTGTATGAACTGTGACTTCCATGTTGCAGTAGCTGTGACGGGCCCCAAGGTCTATTTATTGCCAGAAGAAGCTTGCAGGCTGGTTTAAATAACAGA
>OMLB01056109.1:0-20206 GCA_900302555.1 Myripristis jacobus
GCCTGTGTTTATTTTTAGTGTTCGTTTGTCCAGGTTGCCTCTCTCCTACACTGTTCCCAGTGTCATCTGCATACACTCCGCAATGTCAGGTAATGGGGCTCATTTTCCTCCCTTCCTCAAATGTCATTTCCACAGAGCTACATTATCCACCACAGTAAATATGAAGCCTTTATTTGGTTTTGTGACAGCTTCTGTTGCATTTCATGGCGCCCAAGTTGAGCGTTTCTTGACAACGCATTGAATATAAGAAGAATAGAACTTTATTAATGTGTTGCTCCCCATAACCATCAAAAGATAAACAAGTTACAGTCCCAGGCAGGGATGTGCATGTCTCTTTCTGCTTACTGTGAACCTTCTGACACCCACAGGAAGAAATGGCCAGGAAATTATCCCTCAAAAAGCATCTCGCCTTAAAAACCTGACTGTCACGTTTTTAGCAGTTAATTACAAGTTAAGCTTGCCATTGTTAAGTTTTTATTCTTATTATTCTGCTTAAAAATGCCAACAATGTAATTATATACAGCCTGCACTGCAAAATGATAGAATGAAGACAACTTTCCACTTTGGTGAATAATAACACTTTACAATAACAGTACAACAATTAACATTAGTTAACGCTAGTTAATGCCGCAATGGTTCATTAACTGTTAGTTAATGATTATTATGGCATTTACTAATGTTAATAATATCTACAATAACCCTTAAATAACATATAAATTAATACCTTAGCATGAACAGCATTAGTAAATGATTCTTAGACACATTAGTTAACGGTTAGTTAACTGTTACTTTATGTTTATTACCTGTTACTTAATGTTTATTACGGCATTAACTAACGTTAATTGTTGTACTGTTATTGTAAAGTGTTACCAACTAAACTAATCTAATCTAATCTAATCTAACTCTAAATGACACCAGCATCTTTGCTGATTTGTTATAGCTGTTTCTTCTTTATCCTTATGCTCATGTACACTCATGTTCTTTTCTTGTGTGCCTGCAAAGGAGGGTCAAAGGTCAAGGTCAACTACAGAAAAGCAACCCTGGGACTGATCGGGATTCTCAGTGTCTTGCTCAAGAGCACTTCAGCAGGGCAAATGCTTGCAGTGAAAGGATCCTGAACCTGGGCTTTGTGGTTACAGCACAGCCTCCGTACTCAACACGCCGCTGTCCAGGATTATTCACTAGCATATCAGCCTGTCCTGCTCTCACCTGTATCCATGTTGAGTGATGACTCAGGAAGCAGCCGATCTCGCCCCGGGTCAGGACTCGACCAGAGTACGGGTCCTTGTAGCCTGGCATCATGTCTATTCCCAACGCCTGCAGCTGCGATGTGTTCAAAGCCCTGAGAGAGAGCGCGGCAGGAGGGAAAGTAAGGGAGAAATGAGGGGAGGACGTATTTGTAGTCTTGTTTATTTAGCTATGCAAGTCAGTTGTCAGTCAGAAACCCTTCAAACCCTTCAACAAAGTACAGCAAAATCAGATCTGGCAAGTTGCAACAAATAACACACAGCAGCACGCAAACAGAGGCTGGAGGAGATTAGGAGAGTCTCACCAGTGGATTAAACTAAATGCCAGGCAGGGAAAGTATGGCAAACTTATTACTACAAATAACAGAACTTTGTTTTGACAGGATGTTTAGGTCTAAGCATCAGGAAAACAAGAGACAGATGGGAGACGGAGAACTGAAAATGTCCTCAGCTGTCATGCAGGGATCAGAGGGGAAGTGCGTCATCCGCTTTGAGGCTTGAGGAAGAAAAATATCACTGTGTGTCTGACGCAAAATAATTTGTTTTACTAAGCTTGATTGTTGAAAGCATAAGGTGATTTTTTTTTTCCCGGCTTAAAAAGCATTTTCAGTGAGCAGTACCCGCGGAAGTACATAAGTCGCCAAGTAGTCATTTGTCAGGTTCAAGATTATGTGTTTGTGACCTACTTGCCGTCCACTGCGTCGGTCAGCGTGGCATGCAGGCTGAGCGCGGTCAGCGTTTTCAGCATCCTGGTCCTTCTGTCCAGACGACGCTTCAGGTTGATCAGGAAGATCTAATCATTTCAGCAGAAGACATGGGGTCACAAGGTTTACATGGGAGAACAGGAGAGAGTAAAATGTTCCATTGTAGACAGATCACATACAATTTCCTTAGCAGTGTCTATCATACAGAAAAAATACAGATTCACAAGATAAATCAGGTGAGGCAAAGCATCACACCCCCTGTTCTTCCAGGCAGAGTGAGCACTCACCTCGTCAAAGCCCAGCTTGTCCTGCGGCGCTGGTGGAGCGTACAGGTACTGCGAGGGCTCGATGTCGTGGTCAACTGTTGACAGAGAAAGGAAGGGGACAGAGAGGTTAAAACAGCAAAGGCAGGATTACAGGCTTTACAGAATTTCCTCTAGATTGTGGTGGTTTATTTACAACTCTGCAGCCGAGAGAAGAGCAACGAAAGAGGCCGAGCGTGGAGAGGAAGTGAGAGCGAGGTGGGGGTCAGAAAAACAGAGAGAGAAGGGGGGAACTCAGAGAGACAGCGGAGAGAGAGGTGGGAGGGTCAACCCAAGAGCTGCAGATTCAGGGGATAATTTAATGGGAGGTGATGGAGGAGAGGGAAGAAACAAGCGAGGTAAACAGGAAAGGAGTGACAGATTTATAGCTCAAAGGGAAGAGTCAAGTCAAGAAGGTAGCTGGAATGTGTGTAAGTGTGTGTGCACACGCATGCATGCATGTATGTGTGTGTGTGTGTGTGGGAAACTGTGTATGTGCTGTGTATGAGATGTATGTGTGTACTCACTCAGGGCCTCGGTGATGGTGTGTGTGAAGCTCTCGCTCTCATCGTCGACGTTCTGCTGTGCCTTCAGGGGAACGGGCAGGAAACCGTAGTGTTCCCTGTTACACACATACATCTGCACATCTAGGAACACGCACACACACACACACACACACACACACACACATACACAAACACACAGATAGTTCTGTACATACAGCCTCTTGACCCAATCATTTCAAATAAACATGCAAATTAAACAGCACATTTGATCACATGAACTTTGTAAAAAACAAAAACTCATCCAAACAAATAAACTGTTCAATGTTCCATAAAAAAATATTGTTATGCATAAAAAGCATATACATATGCTTTGTAGAAAGCATGCAGGAAGACAAGAGAAAAGTTTGGACTGCAGAAAGCCCTGCTCATTTGTATGAACTCACTCTCAGTCACCACTCCTGTTCTGCCGTCAGATATGCACAACAGTAACTCCTTAGGGAACAATGAGCAGTTTGTCTGTTATGTGAGTTTTTGTTTGTGTTAGTGTGGAATTAATACTTGAAGATGTGTGCATTATCTCAGGAAGTACTGTTATTTATGTGCGTGAGTGTGTGAAAACCTGCATGTGCTTTCTGTTTACTGTGTTGGCACGAGCATGCCATGCACTCTTGTTATCTATTACATAGTCCACCTAATGGTTTTGTTTATTCTCCACAAGTCATTACCCACATTCAAAACACGTACCAACACACACACACACTCACACACACACACACACAGTAACCAGCATACATAATCTGTCGCACATTTACACACACACATACAGGCAGAGGAAAGCTATAAAGACACACATGGAGCCTATTTTGTCTGCTCTCCCTCATCTGTCTTATTCTCACTCGAGTCAAGCGGTCCAGCCTGGCAGTTTGTCATTCTTTGCGGGGTTGAGGCTGACCTGCTTGCCGTGCGGAGAAGGCGAACACCATGATGTCGTCGAAGGCCCAGCTGTAGTCCGGGTGAGGTGGGTAGAAGGCCAAGTCCCTGCTGGCATCACGACGCAGGTCCAACAGGAACGTGCTGTGCACCATGGGAACAGGGAAGCAGCCCAGCCGCTTCCACTCCCTGATTGGCTGGTAGTCCGGCGTTCGCTTGTAGTAACCCTGAAACAGATGAGGGAGATGGGAAGCACCCCGTTGGAGCCCAAACACAAACAAGGTGGACTGATGAATCAATCAGGTGATCAATTCCAAGCCGTACCTGCGGGGTGATGCCGCACCAGTAGTTTGAGTAGAGGGAGCGGGACTCTAACATGGGAGCCACCAGGGTCAAGTTCTCCGCCATCAGCAGGTTCAACACGTTGGGGTTGGTCAGCAGGTTATCGCTGTCTGCAAACTGAGGAGAGGGAACTTCTGAAGGAATACTTCACCCATAACGCATCACTTTGGTACTCATCGTGTGCTGCCTTCAAGCTCCAGTGAAGAAGGTTTTACACGCAAGTCTTTTATGGTAAAAGTCATAAAGGCAAAAACACCAGCCAGCTCTGATCCAATGGAAAAAAATTGGGTCTGTAAAAGCACGATTTTACAACAGCAAAACCCTATCAACTGATCCACTGGCATCAGAAATGGATGAGGTTTTTTCTTTTTAATGTTTTTTTTGTTTGTTTGTTTAGTTTATAATGAAGACCTGCAGGTAAAGTTTAATTTGTCAGAGGTTATTCAGCACATGATGAATACTTGATACAAAAACTATGCATTTTGGGTGAAGTATCCCTTTAAGTGCATAAACCAAAATCATCACAGATGCATATAAATTACAAAAATAAATTCAATATACCTCAAGTATGAATGAGGTAAACATTATTACCCAACCACAAGTATCACCGTGTCATTCAATAAAAGCTATCCAATGCCGTTTTCCTTGTAAACACATAAAACACATTGTGAGCGTCCTCGAGGCCTAATAAAAATGCTGAATGCATTTCCTACCTCAGAGGACGTTATTTGGGTCTTACCAGAATGTAGTCGGCCCACCGCTCCCTGGCAGCCCTCAGCGCCGCCTGCTTCAGCTTCATCACATGGTTGAACCTGGAAGGAGGCCAGTGCTTTGGACCCCACTCATCTGTGTAGGACCTGATCCAGAGGAAGAGTCAGTGAGAGGGCTCCAGCATCAGATTAGAAACTATGTGGGACAGAGGCTCCAAAGAGTCTGGTTTGTCTGTGATCTGAATTTAAAAAAGGAGAACGGCTGTGTGTGACCCAGTATCATCAGGTGTGACTCACCTGGGCTCCTCCATGGGTCTCCACTCCACATAATGGTAGACAGTCTGGGCTTTCTTCAGCCACTCTCTTAACATGGCAGTGGTGTTGTCCACATTGTGGTCTGTCGCTGCCCTGAAGCAACACAACAAACACCATCAGCATGTCAATGTGGCCTATTTCAGCGTTTCAAAGGCAGGGTGGCGCATAACAAAAAGGTCACAGGTCACTTTTTTAAACCCTGCCGGTGGGTTCATCATTACAAATACATGCTGCATGGCCAAGATGTGTTCAAAACTACTGGACTTTACTTTAAATTGGAAATTGGATTTAATTTGGTGATCCCAAAGGTACCAGTTGTGTGCTGCTGAATTTCAGGGAAATGTGTATGATGCACAAGACAACAGTGATTGCAAAATGTATGGAATATATGCTCCATTGTTATAAATGTGGGGCAAAAAATGTTTTTTTCTAACTTTGAGTCTAAAGGGAAATTTAAGAGAAAATCAAAAGTCAGGGGATTAATACCTGCAACAAAGATTGCCTATGTCCCATTGGAGTGTCCAGGTAAGATGCTGAATGTGTTTTGCTTGCTTATTGCTGTGGATTGCTCTCAAATATATAATTGTAAATGAGGAGCCATGGGCAGAAGCAAGCCTGTCAGCAAGTCTGAAGTCTGAAGTCTGTTTCAAGGAGACGAGACCCCCCAGAGAGCCAAGGGGAAGTGAGGCAAAGTCAAAAATTATGCAGAAAGCTGCTAATTGTTCTCAGCTCTGAGTGACGGGGAAGAGGATATGACTTACTGAGGCATGACATTGAGGCAGACGGCTATGGATGAGGAAGTTCATGCCTCCAGATCTGTCTAATTAGTGTCTGGTGTTAGAATATGCAGCTCCAGTCCTGCACAGCTCCCTCGCTGCCCAATTAGCTGCACCACTAGAGCACGGACAGAAACCAGTCTGAGGCGTCTGAGGAGTCACAGCACTTGGCGCTCGGCACAGGAAGACACGACTCGAGACATCCTGGTGAAGACTGATCAGAGACGTACATCAAGCCTCGATTTTGTAAGAAAAGCGTTGAAATCGTCGTTTGGAGAGTCGTTGTCACATTTGTCTCAAACTGCCTGGACGCTGGAATCCAAACAGCATCTGAAGATCCTCACAGAGACACTTTGACAGTTTCTGCTCCCACACTTGTAAAACTAAATAAAAAATGGTTTGTAATAGAGTTCATTATGCCGTCTATATATTTGCTGCGTACATTTTAGTTCACTGGATTTTCATCCAACCGCAAATTAACTCAACTGGCAACTTTCTTATGTGAACACGTCATTCTGCTGCAAATGAACTAAATCTGGATGTGAATCATCAACAACACAGAAATACATACAAATGTTGCCAAGGCTCAAAAGCTCCAAGAAATAGAGACATCCAAGCACACTCATGCACACACACACACACACACACACACACACACACAAATATGTCAGTGTATAAGTTAGCATCAAGGTATTCCAGCTGGTTGTTTGTCACTACTGTGGTTTGTACTCTCTGCTTCGCTGTTTCTTTACGGAGCTTTCCACTTCAGCCGCCAGGCCTGACTCAGAGAGGACTCTGTGTGTGTGTGTGTGTGTATGTGAGTGTGTGTGTGTGTGTGTGTGTGTGTCATGTTAACACTGCAACAGGAATTAAAACAGCAAACAAGCCCTGCATCACTGCACAGCGCACTATCACTTAAATCTATGAGTACTGGAAAACAAATATCATCTGGTTCTCTTTTCATTTAAAATGGGCGTAAGAGAGGAAACATCAGTATAGTATGACACAGAGGCCTGTGCATTCAAACACACACACACACACACACACACACACACACACACACACACACACACACACTTAGTGAGATGGAGTTTTCCACTGCATGCTGTAATATTCCTTGCTGTACTCCCTCCAAAATCACACCCAATTTTAGACTGCCTAACCAGACACACACACACATACACACACACACACACACACACACACACTGTCTCCTCTCCCTTAAGTACACTGTCAACAGAGAAGATAACAGTGTTGGTACTCTTAATTTACCCACACTTAGCACAAATAACAATATACAGCAGAAACACCTGTTCTCCTGCAGAAACACATACACATACACAGTCATACAAGTACACAAACACAAGCAGCACACACACACACACACACACACACACTGAAGTCAAAAACACACATGTGCTCATTCACACACACACAGCTCAAACAGAGAGAGGGAGAGCTGTCGGTCAGCCTGTTATGTTATTACAGTAACAGTCAGGAGCCCCAGTCAGACGGATCAGTCAGACACAAACAGAGCAGCTGGAGAGGGCTTGTGGGCCTGAAGGAGACACAGAGGTTAATAACAGCCCTGACGGAGCGTGTGTGTTTGCACGCACACACTCGCACGTGTGCGACACAGTGTGAAGTCGGTCTTTGTGTCCCAGAAATTGAGGTTTTACAGCAGCGAGTGGTGCTTCATGCATTGCGCAAGTGTTACCTTTCAAGTTTTCACATGTGTGTGTGTGTGTGTGTGTGTGTGTGTATGTGTGTGTGTGTGTTGCAGGACGGGGGTGCATGTGGGTGTAAACAAAAGAGCAACAGTACAAATATCTGCTGTACTCAGATGACATCATTTCAATAGTTTCCAACAGTTTTTGTTTCTAATTGTTTCCAAAATCTCTAGTAACCAGGATCCAATATCATGGAATAAGGCAGGAAACACCTTTACTATCAAAATAATATTACTTGATTCATATATTCATGTATTCAATATTGCAGATTTTTCCCACGTTTTAAGAAAAGTATGATTTTCAGACTCCCAGTGATGAATTAAGGGATTTGTTTCACAGAAAAGGACATTTTGTGCAGGTGTGTATTTGTGCATGAACGTTCTATGAGAATATGAAGGAAGAGGCCTCGATTACTGCTCTTTTTTTATCGTGGGCTGGGAACACACCAAAACACCTAACTCGTCGGTAATGACTACATGTGCACACACATTTACATGCCTCTTCAACCTCTAAACTGCACATTGCTGGGAGACATAAATGTGCTCCTACATGCCATCTCACAATGAGAGACTCAGCCCTGGGCAGGGATTTGAATGGGTTAGATCTGTGGGAACGCCAGGGAAGAAAAGTTAAGGATAATGTGCGGCATGTGGGTAAATGTGCGCATGTTTATGTGTAACTGGATGCATGACAGGCAGAAAAAAAATAGAGAGAGAGAGAACAAAAAAAGCGAGTGGGAAGAGAGTGCAGAGAAAATGGGATTTGTGTTTATGTCACTTGATTCATTTCACTGCTCGACATAACTGGCAAGAATCGCTCCAAACCTGCTCATCTATAAAGAATCAAAGGCTCATTTGGTGAATTCCTCACAGAGCTCATTAAAACCACGCCAAGCTGACAGATGAGCAGGTTGGGTTTGTTGTTTGTTGCCGTGCAAATATCACACTAAAATGCTAATGATGCTTTCACATCTGCCCGCAAATCCTTATGGAGCATAAATTTACCTTGTGGCATCGTGGAGCCTTTTTTGGATTTTGGGTTTACTGGATCTTTTTGGGCAAGAGATAAACTTTTAGTGTCCAAGAAACCAAACAATAAAAACTGAAGGTTATCTAAAGAGGGGGGAAAAAATACGACAACATGTATAGAGTCCATGTGATGTCTGTATTTTGTTTAAAATGGTAACAGCAGAAATGTGGAAACTGATGCATTCCTCTGATGCATTTGCAGATTTTTTTGGTTAGAGAGAAATATTCCCATTTGGAACGCCACAAGGATATCATAACAAGTCGTTTAGGCTCACATTCAGTGTTAAAATCTTGTTTACCTTCAAACAAGTGAAAGAAAATCTGCCAGTGGGATGAGATAATCCTGCTTGTTTCCAATGCTGATCAACTTGTTTACTGAATGCTTTTGAATCAATTTTCTTGATGCTAGTAGCAGACTGTATTCTGCCATGATTCAATCCACTCATACACCTTTATGAACTCTGCATGGGTTGAATACTGTGTAAAACCTGTCGAAGGCCGATGGCTGAAAACATTTTATCTCTGTTCAAAATGTGTGAGAATAAAAAGTGTGACACATGAAGAAGTATGAAAATCTGAGTGTGACTCGGTTACAAATATAGTGATATGATGCACCAACAGCAAAGTCATGGTGGTCACAACGAAATGCGATATCTCAAATTAGCAACCAGCGGCAACCAATCAACCAGCAGCAGCAATGTTGTACTAATGTGCTCACCAAAGTCGCAACCCAGGCAACTGTGCATAGATGTTACCCTAATTATTACTGTCAGGAATTACGGCCAAGATAGGCTACATTTTTGTGGCTATGTTCACTTCCAGTTGGGGGAATGCAGTTTCAGATGTTGGCTCATAATCCGTCTGTGAGTTTAGATGGAGGAGACTGTTAGCAGGGAGGCAGTGATGCTGCATTAAACTGATGGATGGAGCCTGAGTCAACACAAATGTACCCGGGGCTGCAGGCTCCACATTCGCATCAAAGGCCCAGGCGCAGGCGGCGATATGTGTCACAGCAACATTTCTTCTTCTTTTTTCATCTGCTGGGTTGCGATTCACTGCACAGACGGTGCTGACCTGAGAGCAGGCCCACGCAGCAACAAGATAAAACTAGAAGTTGAGCTGTTTCTTGTTTTTTTCCGATTCAAAAAGAGTATGAGTAAAAATAGAAAAATGGAACTTCTGCTGATAGGGTCTCTCTCTCTCTCTCTCTCTCTCTCTCACACACACACACACAGTGTTTTTTACAGTGTTGTGTTTGCTGAAAAAACACAAATGCACATCAGGATTTTTTCACGTGCAACTGGCACAAACACGGCCCACAGCAGGATCAAAAAGCAGGCGAGCTGCACAGCATCTATGGTGAAAAGTTAAACTACACTGGAAACAAGTGGGATTATCTCATCCTAGTGGCAGCATTTTTTTTAAAAGCGTTTCATGAAAAACAAGACAGACACTGAATGTGCAGCTTAATGACTTGTTAAGACGGAGGATGATTTGCAGTGAAATGTATACTACATCCCGCGCAGGGTGATAAAAGCATGAATGCATCTACCCAGCATGATATGAAAGCATTTTGTTGACTGGTCCCTGTTCCCCGCAAGCCCAGCCCTCTGGTACACAGCGTATTCATGCATATTCAGCCCTGCTGAGTCCTAAAGCACCACTCAGGACTCTGGGTACACTGTGTGACTTTCCATTACTGAGGTTAGATCTTAAGGTGCCTTATGAAATCAGGATATGTGCGGCTGAGTCATGTATACATAAAGGCTACATGAGGTCGTTATACATGAGGCTCACACACTTGCCTGCTCAGGGCGAAGCACAGACAAGAAAATGGCCTGGAGTGAATTCAACTTTGTCTTTGGAGGGAAACTACCTCGTCGCATGTTCTCCACTCCATCTGATTTCATTCCATACACGTTCGTCGTTCTTCAGGAAGCATCAATCTGCTGGCTTTCTTCAATTTCCTCTACTTATGGGCAGAACCGGCCACTGGCACCGTGGCAATATAGCTTAACTCCACCGCAAGCTCAGTGCCAGGCCAGAGAGCAATTGTAATTCCTTTTAAATGTTCCAGCTGTGCTTGGCTGATATCTCAGAGCACAAGAGCAAAGACCCTAGAAAGCTATAGGCAAAAACTCATCCCTGCACTCATCCTTGCACAGCACACTGGCTTGTGCGGACGTGAGTGCAAATGCAAATACAATGTGAGTATTGGCTCTGCACATGGTAGAGAGGTAAGTACCTGCAATAATCTGCAGTCTTGAGGAGATACCTTCTGCTCTATGCTCTGTGGCCCCCCCATCCCTCCATGTCTGCCCTTCTCTCCCAGCTCGCGCCGTGTCCTCTCACTCCTCTTTTGAAGTTTACAGTAAGTTTCAGTCTCGTTATTCTGCTGCCTGAAGGGTTGGAGTTAGCTTCTCTTCTTCCTCCTCTTTCTTTATGATCTGCATCTGGACAGCACATGGCTCCCCAGACCTCACCTTCACATCACAACTCTCCCTCTCTCCATCACTCCATAGTGTCTCTCCCTCCTTCCCTCCTCTTCACCCACTGGCCCCTCTATTCCTTTCCCCGCTTATGTCCATCCATCCCTCTCTCATCATAAATCCTTCCTGTAAGCATCGCAGAACGTCGCTATCTTACATCTATCCCCCTAGATCAAATTGTATATTACAGGACACAACTTATAGCTTGCAGATAAACTACCAGAGCCTTCCTTGTTGCCCTCTAGTAGCTGAAAACAAAATGAAATTTTGGCTTTTCTGACTCGTTTTTCCAAGTGGCCATGCTTTTTTGTTTTGTCCAATGTTAATATTCAACTGAGCATCAACTTTGTATCAGCTGCATTTCACAGTTGAATTGATGTAGACGCTTCACTTCATATCAACCTGTCCAGTGCAAACACTCAACTTAGTATCAGTTGACTTTTAACAGGTCATGAGCTTTGTATCAGGTTAAGGATAAGTTGATACTAAGTTGATTAAGTTAAAATACAAGGGCACAATTGATACTAAGTTGAAACACAGTTGGCACAAAGTGTACTAAATTGAATATTAACACTCAACAGTCCATTTCAAGTGATTACAGGGTAAAGTTGATGCAAAGTTAATGGTAAGCTGAATATTTTCCACACTGGTCAGTCTAAATTAAGTGTTTCGAGTAGGAGTGCAGCATGAACACAGTAAAATGTGAGACTATGATTGCTACATCTGCATCTCTATTACCTACTCTTGATCATCCATCCACAGGACTCTCCCCGCCTCTCCCGTCCCACCTGATTATCCATTCCAGAGGAGTACGCGGGATAACAGGGAGCGTGTTGTGAGCGAAATCAGCTGAGGGCTGACATCTGGCCCTAAACACAGACGCTCGTCTCTGGGACTGGCCCTTTACATAAACACAGGTCTGTACGGCCCCAAACAGGCCAGTGTCAGCTGCCTGTTGATTCAATAAACTATCTAATATCACTGCCAATAATGACTGGGTGCAGCATGTAATTGAAAAGCAAGAATGCCTCTTTCAGAAAGGAGCCTTTACGACATAATAGCTGTGCCGCGATATGAGTGTGTGTGTGTGTGTGTGTGTGTGTGTGTGTGTGTGTGTGTGTACCGGTGTATTGACTCTACAGCACAGTCCCTTCAGTGGAGGCTGACGTGGCTGCAGGCCTCCTGATGGCCTTGCAGGGCAGAGGAGAGAGAGAGAGGAGGGGGCACAGGGGCAGAGGGATGGAGGGAATAAGAATCACGCAGAGGAGGAAGGAGAGAGGGAGGAGGGGTTGGTGAGACGGGACCTCCTGACTGAAATTCCTCATGACTCTCACGGTCAACAAAAACCGAGTAAGCCAAGGTCAGCAGGCTCGCACTCAGGTGTAATATTCAGTATTCACCAAAGTAAACCCAACAGGTCTGTACAGCATCAATTCAATATGTGTTAGATCTTAATAATATAAAACTTCAGTTCACATAATACTAACTTATGTGAAATAATTACTTACTGAGTTGTCAAACATGTCCCACACATAACCACACATTTGTCCACCATATCATTCATTAATTTTATGTTGAAGAAATATTGGTTCAAGGCCCAACTGGGCAATAGATAGATATTAGAGATATTTCTTTCTCTGTTCAGTCGTGCAAATCTAGTATTAATGTCATTTAAAACTTAATCCTTGCCAACCTGGTTATGAAAGACAACAAAGTGAAAGGGAAATGGACAGAGAAAGAATGAAAAAAAAGGGATGAAATGCAGAAGAACCAGATGGAAGGAGTGAGGGAGACTTAGTCTGGGAGAACATGGACAGAGGTACGGTCTGTCTCAGTCGTGAAAATGATGACACACACAGACAGATGGAGAAATGGATGAATGGTGCTAAAATTATATTTCCTCTGTGAGAATATGAGCGGCAGATTTTCCGCTGAATACTCCTCTGCGCACAAAATCATCATGTAAACGCGCTAAATGGCTGACAAACAGCTGGACCTGTCTCTCCCGCGCCACTCCTACTTTCTCTCGCGTTTAAAGTAAATCTGCCTTTGCCTCCCTTAAAACTCATTCCATATGCAGACCATCCCCTTTTCCAGATGAGTGCTCATACCAAGATGCCAGCGTGTTTCAGTGTTAGCTGGCTCCGTCACTGTTGTGCTGCCAAGCTCTGACAATACAGCTGGCCCCTGGCCCTGAAGTATGCTGTAACACATGGGGCATCTCGGCGAAAAGAATTCACAGTCCAGAGCCAAGATCAGGAACAATCAATTCCACCACAGGGGGGACCGAGAGAGCGAGAGAGAGAGAGAGAGAGAGAGGACCGCAGGGCTGGAAAGACGATTCTTTTTGTTTATCAGCCTTTATTGAAGAAACATGCAGTAACTTTCCCATGCACCCCTTCAAGCAGCAGGATACACAGAGTGGGGCTGGGCTTTCTGAAAACTTGACCATCCCAAGTTTGCAGAAAGATTGCTGGTTGAGATTGAACTAATGTCTGGAAATTATTGAGCTCTTAAGCCACTGTGTTTGGAAAACTGACACGAGGAGACATAGTAAATTCTAACAAGAACACATTTCTGTGCACATCCACGGGCTGCTTGAGCAGTGCACTCAAAAATGTGACTGTGGCAACATCTGGAGTTCATGGCAATTGTTTCTTAAACTGTTCCAAAGGGGTGAGGATGTTGGGTAACTGTCCCAGTAGGCTTTATGCCCTTATTACAGTGCAGATTGAGTTTCATCTACAATGGCTTCATTCAACTTCCAGTGCCCCAGCGGCTCTGTGTTGTTCTGCAGCGCTTATCTGGCATATATCACCCTGTGTTCCTGGAGCTGATATCACACCTGTGAGCCCATGTTTAAGGACCTTCACAGTTTCAGGAGGATTGGATGTGACAGAGGAAAGCCGCTCTTCAGGTGATACTGATTGTGAGGTTGAAGATGATTGTGGCCTATTACTCAACACGGGGAAGCTCTGCCTTTGGGGTTGTGGGATAATTGGGAAGTAAATGGAAAACAGAGGAAGATGCTGGGACCCAGCCAGAAGAGCAGAACAAAAACACACAACCACTCAGTGTGTACATGCATTTAACACGCATGCTCGTGCACATGCACGCATAGGAATTCATGGAAACAGACACCCACACTCACAAGCAGCCACAAATATATGCACATGCATGCACATACTTACACACTCTTATATTCACTGTAAAGCCTCAGAGTCAGTTATTAAGCACTGAAGTTGATCAAATACAGTCATTTAAATACAGAACGCCAACACTGTGATCTAACACATATTGACACATATCAAAAGCACATGCTACTAATCATTAGCAAAAGCCCATGCCGACAGCACCGGATTATACACAAAGCCTATCCCATCTTCAAAATTTATTCCTTACAGTTGGATAAACTGCCCTTCTTAAAGATCAAACTCTTTGCATGACAGAACCAGAAACACAACCTTCATAACCTGAACCAAAATCCAAGTTGTTTTTTTTTTTCTAATTTGATGTGATCCTGCAGTGGAAAAGAGCCTGGAGTAACACACCTGCACACAGAGCAACCTGAGGACTTACTATGCTCTCCAACATGACACGATTCATAACCCTTGAGCCTTTTCAGTTCTGTTCTATTCTGTTCTGTTTGTCAGATGGAGCACAGCTAAGGAACAGTGGATAAAGAATAGCCTTTAGAAAACACTGGCCTCACAGACATCTATCAGAAACGAACACTGTAGTCAGCAGAGGCCACAGAGTCAGAGTGACTTTTACGGAGCATTCACGTCCAATTGATCACGCTTCATTTTTGCTGCTGCATGACTTGGCGCACGTCTCAAAAAACTCGTCACAAAATGGATGTCATACCATATGGATATACCACCGTTTCCATCAAACACTTGAGGGGAATTAGATATATAGCACGGGTGCCTAATAATCTTGCCTCGGTCTCCTCATAACATGCATGATATAGATCCAAGGTGGAATTAAATGAAACCTCATCCAACTTCTGTCAGGAACTATAGATGGTATATCGCTCATTGAGGCCTTTTAGTATACAGCTGGCAACTGTGGAGCATTTTTTCATGTTGATAGAATTGTATCATTGCTGAGGCCTTCAGGCGCGCTGGGTTTTATGCCCCTGGAAAGTGATAGCTATGGCATTTTCCAGTGGCTGTGCGGGTATATTATAATATTCCTCACGGTAAGGCCAATAAAAGGTAATGACATAAACTGCATCAATAAAAACCATGCATGTATTGTCATGGAATGTAATGTGATGTGATAACAAAACCTGAATATGGAATGAGTGGCGAGATGACAGAAGAGGACTGAAAAATAAACAGCACAACATTATAAACTCATGACGGCTCTCCGGGGTAGGCGGATGATGTCAGAGCTCCGACATTCGCTTCATGGTTCAGTCTCTCTCTGACAAGACTACAAATCATCATGACCCCCAGCCCAACACCTGGGAAAGCGCTTCACCATAACAACACAGCCAGCAGGCAATAAGCAGCAGGCAGCCGGCAACAAGCACCAACTAATGACAGCCTGGCTTGAACTTTGGACAGTTTTGTCTGAATTTGTGCCTCAGGTATGAGCACAAACATATTCTACCTATGACACCCCCTATAATTTCCTTTGAAACTCTATGCAAAGAACAATAAGTCTTGTAGGCAGTTTGCAAAACTCAACAGTCAACTGGAGCAGGATAAATTCTGCGTCAGAGGTTACCCCGAACCTTCTGTTTATGACACCCTGTCTGGTGATCTTTGTAATGCCTTACGTCAAAACCGAAAAATGACAGAGGGGCAATACAAAGAGAGATTGACACTCTTCTTGGTCTCCAGAGCCAATGCTGTAAAAACGGTTTGACGGCATGCCCTGATAAGTTCCAGTGAGGCTTTTACACACGAGAGCTGTAAATCTCACGTATCATCCTCTGCCTGTGATAACATTTGTCCCACATTCCTCTCAGCTCCTTATGAGATTTGCCTCCTGTGGCTTCTATGAGCACAAATTTCCTCTCAGGTATCCCTGACTCATAACCTGATGAGACCTACTGCAGAGCTCAGTAACTCTGCTGGGAACCCAGACTTCCACGTTATTTGCAAGACAGCAAAGCCATGCCGCTAAGTATTGCACATGGATTGTCTTGTGCAGGATGAGAAGGGATGGAGAGGGAGGGACGCAGTGAAGGGAAAGAGGAGAGTTGACTCAGCTGAGGCACTACTGGAATGTGGATTTGCTAACCTGTTCAATGCCCCCTGGGTAATTTTCCAACAATGTTGACCGTTTCTCGCTGCCCTGCCATCCCCCTCTTTCTCCAATTCCCTGCATTCTTTCATTCTTTAACAGCAGTGTGAGTCTTTCTCACCTCGTCCAATCCTCTGTCAGACCTCTGCCCATTTGCCTCCCAGGCAACTGAAAGCTTCTAAAGGCCAGGTTACACTAAACAAAACGAGGGCAGAACCTGGAATATGATTGGACCACGACTACATTTAAAAAGTGGCTGTTGTGACCTCAGTTCTGTGAGTAACAGCTTACTGGACAGCAGTTTTCATTTCCTGACCATTTATACAGCTAAATAGTGCCAATTAATTTTTATTATAGCCCAAAATGACATCCCAAATGTCAGGGTGAGTCAATGCAGAGATGCAGGGTTTACTGAAACAGAGCAATCAAAACAGATTATCTTTTAGGAAAAACAGGGTGTTTTCCCCCAACCCAACATCTCCAGACCAGTTAGAGCACAACAGATTTTATCAGACATGCTTGATTTCGTTGTCTGGCAGGGCTTGTCATTCAAAATGCACCAAGACTGAAAACTGAAAAGAGTCAAGGTAACAGCCACCGCACTTCAAAGAGATAGCTTTTAGACGTTTGGACATGAGGTTATGTGAGTCACTGACCAATAGTGTTATCGTTGCTTAGACGTGACCTCAGGTGCTGAGTCCTTTGGCTGCAGAGGAGCCAACTAATCTGTGAAGTGGGGCTTAACAATTAACACGGGCCGCTGGTCTGTACGCCAGAAACTGTTTCATTGGATGCCGTGGTGACACTGACCGGGTGACAGGCATTCAGAATAACTATACAGAAATAGCCAGTGTTCACAGGTGATATAGAGGCATCAGTAGGCTATTAAACTGAGAATGTTTCATAATCACATAAAAAATCTTTGTAGTTTCTTAAAGAGGGAATAAAAAGAATGAATCAAAATAGGTCACTATTAACAACTTAAACTTCTGTTACCATAAACGTAAATGCTTTACATCAGTAGAGACAGCTCCATGTGCTCAACTCTTGACAGGTTGCTATATAATTATGTTTGGAGGAATACATCAGATATTTTTAATGGTATAAAATAGCAACATGCCATAACCTGCCATAATCTGGGAGTATGCTAGTTCAAATCAAGACAAAGACATCTTTTTTTTCAAAATTCTTCATCTGTCTTATTCTTGTGATAATGTCACGTCACACTACATATGTAAAGTAAATGTGATTGTAAAGAGGAACTTCTCTACCACAAAGCAAGAACCACCACAAAACCTTTTACTGAGTAACTGTATTCACAGTGAAATGTTCGGGACAAATGGGATTTTCTTTTTTTTGGATGGCAAAATCAGGTGGTGTGTAATCACTTCTCCATGCGTGTAACACACCATCTTTGCTCCATCACATGGCGTGCAGAGCTTCCAGAAAGGATGGTCTGCATTAACTTAAACTCAAAGAAGGAATCCTGTTATCTGTCCTGATGGCTAATTTTTCTGTTCATCTCCTTTAGGTCTCTTTCTCTGTATTGTAATCACCTTTACATCCTCACTCTCTGTCTCACTTGTGTCTCATACACACGCATACCGTACATATTCATACACACATACACATACATATGTAGAAGCATATGCACATAATACAGATAAGCAATATGGCCTTTCATGTCCCCTGGACTGGAGGCAAGGCAAGCTGGAGGTGAAAGGTGAGCAAGGGTGCTGCTGGACTGAACAGAACTAAACAGAAGGATGCACACCCACACCTCTCAGTCTCCTTTTTCACATGATAATCTTCATTGTTTCTCTATCTGCAACTCCTTGCTCTCTCTGTCCACTGGGCTGCATGTTTTATAAGCAGGCAGATGAAGGGAGAAAAAAAACTCTGTTCAGCGCAGCACTGGAGCTTATGGGAGGAATCATTGTGTGGAACATCGTGTCCACACACACAGCTACAGCGACAAAGACAGACCCTATAAAAAATTATGAGTTTCTACATTTGTCTGAGTACTTTCCCTGCCTTACTACCTCACTTACTCATCCTGGCCGCCCTCATTAAGATCAATAATTAGTGTTTTTTTAAGGCATTCTGGTGTAAGTATACAGCGCCGTGAATGCGTGCTCCTCGTCAGAGTGGAATTGCAATGTGGCATTTATTAGGTGGTTAGCTTCACATGTTTGAGCAGTTAACAATGATGACTGTAACATACAGAGACGCTTCGGGTGGAGACGCAGAGAGGAGACGTCGAGCGGCATGAGTTGGGCCGAGTAAAACTTGTAATTACTTTCTAAAAAGCAGGAAAAAAAGTGTGGTACACTGAAAAGCAATGAAACCACAAAAACCAATAAATCTGCTTCTGTGTAGAAAAGTCATTTTAATGCTATAAAAGTGTTTATTATTATTATTATTACTAATTTTTAACCTATTTCCAATGAATACCCTTTTGATACCAAATCATTACCATGACAGAGGCAAAGTGACTGCACATACCCTCTAAATGACATCATTTCCATAGTGTCTGAAAAAGACATGTATTTATCTAGTCTGTCTCTATGTGCATGAGGGACGGAAAGACACTCACTGTTCACTTGTTACATTTTCATCTGATTATTTAATGGAAGCTAGACCCACTCTAAGGCTGAATAATATGCTAAAAATCATGTTGCAATTATTTTAACAGATGTTACGATTACGACATAATTCACAGTTTTAGTGGGAATGCTATTATTTGCATCATTTTCAGCGTTTTCACTGAAAAAAAAACTATTAAAAAGATGATGATGTGCTTTTTGATAGAATCACTACCATAAAAACATGTGTTCTTACATTTGGAGAAAATGATTTGTAGGCCAAGAAATCACTGCAGCACCACAGAACTTCATTTATAATGGAATTTTGTCACACTTTGTCAAAAAAATAGATATTGCACTTGGCCATCATGCAATTTGGATTTTGATTAATCGTTTAGCACTCTCATACTACACACAGAATGTTAAATCTCCCCATGCTAAATAATACAGCCGATGTCTCATGTCAGCATCGTGTTTGCTAATAACCTTCTTGGATTTAAAACACACAGCGTAATCCCTTCCCATGGTAACATGGTCAAACAGATTTAGAAGTATGTGTGCATACTTTATGATACTTAGCAGCTGATGAGGGAAAAGGCCTGTGTGGAGAGAAATAAATGACTGATGAAACTTTAAAAAACTAACTGTGTGATTAAAAGAGTAATAGCTGCACAGTGTTACAGGCTGATAACTTGGTCAAGTGTGTGTGTGACCTTATTATCTTGTGGTGCATTTCTACGTCAGTGAGACTCACCTGTTAAAACAGAGGCTGGGTGAGTTAGAAAGTCTAAGACAGGCAGGACCCAAACCCAACCTTGACTCTTGACTAAGACATGCTGTGGGATGGATTTATTTTTTAAACTCTGGCCTCCCTGTCCCATCTCTCCACAGCAGTGCTACTGGGTGCAGAGATGCCTCCCGTGACTGACGGGCCCCTTCCTTTGTTAGTTAAACCTCTCACATAGGCATGTTAGCTCAGTCATTTGGCACCAGAGAGAAGGGCCTCCTCACTGTATTGAGTTTCTAAAGAGAGAGGGAGATTGTGTGTGTGTGTCCTGGTGAGGGTCTTTAAATTAGAAACAGTCCCTATGCAAACAAAAGTGGAAAAAAAAATGCATCAGAGGAAGGGTGGGAAACAAAACAAAAGAATGACATGCATTGTGCAGCCGCCTCAGTGGGAGGCTGAGGGGAAACAAACACCCCACCAGACTATGAGTGTGTGTGCGTGTGTGTGCGTGTGTGTGTGTGTGTGTGTGACTGCATCTGTGTGTGTGACTGCAACT
>OMLB01056111.1:0-13529 GCA_900302555.1 Myripristis jacobus
CATGGACAGGTGGAAATAAGGGGTGGAGATGTTATGTCAGTGGTGCTTTGTGGTGTGATCCCATGGACCGAAAAAACTGTTGCTGGTTTGCAGGGATGAAAATAACTAATCATATTTACTCCAGTTAATGCAGCTAAGTTGCTTTTTTGTGGACTTGCACTTTTTGGAGTATTTTTTAATTTTAGTGATTTAATTGATTGATTAAAAGCCCTATAACCAACATTACCTATTTAAAAGTTTTTTTGTTTTTTTTTTCCTCCAGAAAAAAACATCCCTTCATGCCTGAAAATGGCTTAAATATAACTCTACACTTTGCCTTTATTTATTGCCTTATTATTTATTTTTCAGCAAATCTTTTAGTTATACTAATATTCTTCATGAGCAGCCAATTACAGTTGATCTTGTTGGTTTATAGAAAATAAAACAGTCAAGGTGCAGCTCTGTGTACACACACAAAAAAAAAAAAATTCAACCAATCACATAATTACACAAATATTTACATTTTGCACTTTTTCATAATTCCCAAATTCCCAATTAAAAGAATCTAGTTTGCCCTAATGCTGTGACTGCTTTGTTCTTTTTAGAATTGCACGGAAAAGATCACATCTAACAAAGTTATTGTTTCAAAAAAGTAATGCAGTAATATTTACTCTGAGTGCATTTCAAACAAGGTACTTTGAACTTTTACCTAAGTAGATATTTACTGTAGTACTTCTGCCTCTGTGAACTAGAAAAACGGCTCTCAATAGCATGCATACTTTTGCCAACGCCATGTAATGCTGAAGATTTTCCATGTCCATGTCACATAGCTGACCAAATCATATTTAGTTTAGTTTTGCTTAATAAATCCAAACATTTAACAATTATGTGTGTTATGCACCATTTTGTAATAGGCCACAGCTACCACCACACTCCCTTTTGGCTGATCAGCATGAAAGGTCAGTCAGCTTCTTGTCCCATGACCAAGCTTTCCACAAAAAAATTGTGTAACTCCATAAACAAATAGATAAACAAGCAGATGGCATGGCGCGAAAACGTAACCCCTGTACAACTCTGTTGGTGGCTTCCCACCACTGCTGCTTTGAAGTAAAAGGTATATTTTAGTGCTATAACAGTAGACCGCTTGTGATACGCTCAGATGCATCAGCATGTGTCAGCAAATTCAATGTTTTTCTCCTCCAGGCTCAACCCAATACTTTAAATAAGAGAAACATGTGAGCTAAGACAGAGGATTGCTTTTTATTAATAGACAACTGGAAATTTCATACGCATTATATTTCGTAAATTTAACAGGAAAAAAATCCGCTTATTGTAGGTGTTACAGTATTGTGTGTATTTGCACGTATGTGGTAATGTGAGGAAAGATCCAGCTCTCCCTGAGTGACATGTTTATTGGGTCTTAATCTTATCTGGGTCTCTGGGAATGAATTTAGTTCCAACTAAAAGCATGCCTTTCCTCACACAGCACTTTCTCAAAATGAGGCTGGCGGACAAGAGAATGCAAGATGTGTGTGCATTCGTGTGCATATGCCTGTATGTGTTTATGATCATGGACTGTCTTAAAGTTAGTAATCACCACCACCGAGTCGCCACATGAAAAATGTCTGAGCCTCCACATGCAGATGGCACATAATACACTATTACTACAGCACACACGTCCATGTAAACTATCCTGATGATATATCCCATTTGCTGGACTTACCTGGTCTGTGCACCAGTACCAGGTGGCCTGGATGGTGAGTCCAAACACCAGGCCTGGCCACGGAAGGTCTCCTGTCACCGCATCCCTAAAGATGTGGAAGGCATCTGCCCGAGGCTTGTAGCACTCTTCACTGATGTTCGCAGTAAGAGCAGGGACAGCGGTCATGTAGCGCTCCTGAAAACTCTCGTAGCCCCCCACCTCATGGAAAGCTGAGGACACGTGTGTAAATTAGACTAAGACAATTCTTCTTCAATAAATAATAAAACACTGAAAGGGACAGAAGCAAAAGACTAAAAAGATATAAAAGGAAAATACCGTATTACCAAAGCCCATGAGGATGAATGATCCAACTATCATGATGATGGTCTGTAAGGTGTCTGTGTAGATCACAGCGGCCAGTCCACCTGAGTTGTATTATAAGGGATTATTATCACACTAACATGAATTGACATATCCTGTCTTCCGTGTTAAAGGACCATACCGGTGACTCTGCATGTTTAGCATCATATCTACAAAAATTTAAGAACTCCAATAGCATTTTGCCCGCCTTTTATCCAGCCACTGGTTAGCATTCATTCCACTGCAATATGAAAATGAACTTTCAGAGACTTCAAACTTTCTTCGCACCAGTATTTCACCACCGTAATAAAGCTGACAACATTGTTAGCCACAGAAACAGAACATTATGAGTTGGCTGTTTCAACCAAAAATTCAAATTTGAAATTTATTACGCCCGCATGATTTGCAAAAATGGTTTGTTGCAATGTAAAATGTGGGTAATTTGCAGTAAACAGGCCAAGCATTCAAAATCACGGGTATGTTCCTTTAATCCATCCTTTGAGAAGAACAATGAAGCTAAATATGCATATATTATTCTATTAAGCAACAAATTAATGTTCAGAGAAAGACATAGTGTTATGTAAGACATGTAAGTTCACTGGTCGTTTAGTAAAGCTAAAGCTCAGGTGTGGGTGCATCATTACAGAACAACAACAGAAGGTCAGGTCCTGCTTATCAGCAACGCACGGGTAATTAACCAGAAAAACACACACCAGTGAAACTAGCCAAGTCTGTGTGTGCGTGTGTGTTGTCAATATCAGAAGACTTTGGAGAGCCACATATGGCCATTTACTCTTGGAAGACTTTACCCTCTAGGCATTGTACCATTCATAACGTAGATAAGACGCCTTACGTTGGTATACAAGGAAAATGTCAATCTGTCACTCCATGCTGGAAAACAGGAAGTGAGGTATATGTGGATATGAGGGGTGGACGGACCTGTGACGGTGTACAGGGCCGTGATGGCCAGCAGTGCGACCACAGCAATGTAGATGTTCAACCCCAGGGCTTGGTTGATGAAAATGGCTCCAGAGAACATGTCCGCCTGAGAGGGAGGGAGGCGAACAAAACATTTCAGTCACCAATAATCGGCACTGACACAAGCATGAAATATTATTCAATAGATAAGAAGTTGAAGGCTCGGCTGCGCATCGTTGAGTGTTAAGATGTGGCATTCGCTTTCAGAACCACTTACTGAGATCTTGGTGAAAACATAGAGGAAAAGTGACAGCACGGAGAGATAAATCCGGATGCGCTGCCCTCCAAACCTCTTCTTCAAATACTCGGGCATGGTGACCACCTAAACACACCCAGAACTTATGAGCGAACTGTGCAGTAAGAAATTAAGGCTATAAAGGGTGCAAATGGAACGTGTTCTGCTTACCCCGGCTTTAATATAGATGGGCACAAAGAGCCATCCCAGGATGACAACCACGATGAGGGCCTGAAACACAAACGAATAGACGGACACAAATAATAAACAAACAATATCAAGTGTATGTGAAAGACATACAGCAATCTACAGACTTATCTTATCCCTCCTGGCAGAGATAAATGATATCTGGGGAGGTCAAGGGTTAGGCATACATTTGTGTAAGAAGTGACAGATCCTAAGTCCCGGCCCCAAATGCAAACCAGCCAATCGCAGCTCAGTGAATGTTGCCTACGTTTGTCTCCAAAGACGTGAATGAAGTTTCTCTCGACACTGAGGTGTTTTCAGAGGTTACAAATGACCAAACCATGAGTTATCATGAGTTGGAGGCTATGCTAACATGACCTGAATCTGACCGGAGCCCTGCTTTAGCCGAGCGTAGCCTGGGTGACACCAACGACCTCTGAGCGAAATGCCATACAAAGAAGAAGTGCAGTCGCTTTGATCGTGACATGTAGATTCAGCAGAAAACGCGGAACATTTTAAGATATAACATGTCTCATGTTTGATTGAAACTGTGTGAAGGAGCACAGAAAGAATGAGCCGATTAAAGCCCTACTGGAAAATGTCAGGTCTCAGGTTGTCATATAAAAAGCAGAGGTCGCATCGCTCTGATCCTGCCATGGCTAGATTAAGCAGAGAACGCTGAAAATATAGATAGGTCACATGTTTATGTTTGTTTAAAACTGCGGGAACAAACACACTGAGAAGCCTATCACTGAATTTCACTTTCTCTGCTCACTTTGGCTGGGCACAAAAACCTTGTCTGACCTAACAACCGTAACTAAGGCGAGGGCGGGACTCAGGATCAGTCAAACGATCCATCACACGCCGCTACTCACATTCCACTCAAATCCACCAATGGCGATCCCTGTAGCCGCAGCGGTGCCAGCAATTCCTACAAAGTGCCCACTGCCAATGTTGCTGGCAAAGAGCGACGCTCCTATCTGGAGGGGACAAGGTCATATTTATTAGTGCATGTATTTTGCTGCATTGTGTGCATGCATAATCTTTCAAACTAGCGTATCAGTGTTTCATTTGCAAACAAGAAAAGCAACAGACTGATAGCAAAAATAAAATGGGTTGTTGTTCTTACAATATTTTTAATAGAAAAGCCACAGCTGAAAAAAACTGTTTTAATGGTGCCTCATATAGTCAGAGTGATTTACACTTCTAATAACTTTTGCATAATCGCTCATATCACACAAAGGATATGAAAGAGCAGTCATAGGCCTGTTGCTTCATCATTTATACCACCACAAAAAGAAATAAAAACATGTTATAAAATCAAGTGCCCGTGCAAACGAAGTGGCTGTCTTGCTTCTAATAAAGAGAGATGGAGTCATGCCAGCAAATTTGAGGAATGAGAAAGAATTTAATCTTAATCAGCATCATAATTATAATGCTGTCTCGCTTTTGTCTGAGTGGTTAGATACCCACCGGCCACCACACCATGCTCCGCCCCGCCAGAAAGAAGCCACCAACTGTAGATCGGTTGGTGCGGACCATGGCCTGCAATGGATGAAGGGAACATTTTAGAAATGCCAATATGTGTGCGACCTATAGCAGTCTGTCTCTGGATATACCTTGTTAATGATTACATTTCGTTTTATGCACATCGCAGCTGCACAGCATACTGCTCGACATAATTGCTGCTTACAAATGATCATCCAGAGATGTAAATCCAACAGAAGAAAAAAAAAAATGCACATTTGGGAACATGATCCTCTGGCGTGCCGTAAAATGTCTGTGAAGCAAATGATTGAAAAGTGAAGTCTGAGTGCATTCCATTACATCTCAGTTTGTGCTTGTGGGGAAAGGGTTGCCATGGTAAATTGCAAATTTGTTCAAAAAAAGTATGCTTTTGCTGGTGAAACGTGGTGTCAGCACATTTAGAGCTTAGTCTTTTGTGTACTGCCTAAACTGGAGGCCTTATTAGACTCCACAGTCAAATTTCACATTGGACATTTAACTCTATGAGAGCTGGTGTGCATATATTGGGAGGAATGAAGTAAAACCAACTATGACACTCCTCACTCTTGTGAGGAGTTAACTATTCACTGGGATGTTTTTTTCAGGATTTACAGAATGGTAAACTGAAAGATTGAGCAACTCACCCATACTCCAACGGCCAAGACGACCAAAAAATAAACCACGATAACGGATATATCTGCTGCATTATTGAGGGCCACTGATGTGCTGTTTCTCTCACTGCTCCTCACGTAGGAGAATCCAAAGTAATCGTGCGTCATTTTTGACAGCGAGTGACCAGAAGACAGGAGTGTTGCTGAAGTCTCTCCTCTCTGAATGAATCACCTGCAGAGACACTTATGTACCACTGGTCCAGCACACAGGTGGAGGTGTGTTTATCATGTATGTGTGTGTGTGTGTGTGTGCGTGTGTGCATGTGTGTGTGAGAGAGAGAGAGAGAGAGAGGGACGGGTACGGGGTTGAGGTTGGGGTCGGGGTTATGAATTCCCAGATGCCATATTTAGTTAACACATTATATGTTCCGGTAATCTTTGCTGTTTCATGGATGTGCATGTAAAAATAATATATAAAATGAGTAATCTTTTAGCAAATGATGTGGTAAATCATCAACCCACAAGCAAATACCTGGAGAAAGGAAGCTGTATTCCTGTTCAATAAAGGACTGGATAAACAACATCTTCACTTGAGAACGGTTGAATTCAACAGAATTCAATTCAATTTGGACACTAAAAATAAAAATAATTTAAAAACAATTGTCTATATATATTACAATAAAGAAAAAAATACTATCAAAGTATACAGTGTGGTGATTAGGGCTAATTTTAATACAGTGCATAACAGCTTAATATTTGACTAGGATTATGTCCGCTGATAGGACATTTCATAAACGCTCTGCCGCTGCTGATATCTTAAGTCGTCTTTTGTCCTGACTGTGAGAACTCTGTCAGTAGGTAAACGGGCATACCAGATAAGTGAAGTCTGTGATAACAGATCTACCTACCACTGCGGGGTAATCAATAGCCCCAAGAGGAAGCCCAAAACAATTTACGTGCAGTTATTAAGAAGGTTTGTCTTATTGTATCTTTTCTCAGTCTCACTGATAGAGACAGTATTGCTGAATCAAATCCATGGCCCTCACATTTAATCAAATCACGTTTAATGGGGTCTGCCAAGAAGGAAATACTTTCTTATTTAATGTCAGACAAACATAAGGCACTTGTACACTCTTTTCACCACACCCACACCCACACTCTGTTTGTCCCTAATACACTAGTGTAACTGTGTTAATTATTACTCCGAGTGCCCAGGTTTGAACGGGCGAGCAATAAAGAACTTGCAAAGATGACAGTCATCCCTGTTTATCTCATAAGCTCAGCCAAATCTGATTACCATGTCATGTAACTGATCTCATTAAAATGTCCAAATTAACAATGTGACACTTTTCCAGAGAGGTGACTCACAATCCCTGATCTCAGCTTCAACTCATCTTTTCCTAGGAACAAACAGAGGCCAGGTCAGTCTTTATCCTTGCATAACCCATGTGATACTCCGAGGGACCAGCAAGCTTGTTGTGGTGTATTCACTGTTGTTGTCATGTATGACTTTAACCTATTTGCTTGCATATCTTCAAGAATATTAAGCTGCTCCGCTCACCATCATGCTGTAAGCCTTACAGATAAAGTCATTTATAACTATGGTAACTGAAAGATATTTAAAAAAAAGGAATTAAAAAAAAAAATTAAAACAGTCCCTCTGTCTGTCTGTGTCAATTACAATAAATAACCATTAGGGGGCTCCACAGGACAGTGAAATAGAGAGCGTGCACACAATCAGTGTATTACAAAGTCAAGTGTTTAAAGTAGATAGCGGATAACTGTAACACCCTTCGATGCCAAATAATACACTGGTGTAAATTCAGCTAAATCGAAAGTGGAAAAATCTGAAAATCACATAAAAACATACAAATCAACACTTTTGGTTTATATTTTGGCAAGTTATTGCTTGTATGGGCACAGATTTTACACAGCAACAACACATATGTAATCTTTTTTTTTTTTTTTAAATACATATGCACTTATATTCCACACACATCAGCCCAACAATAGCCGTACATGTACATTTTAAGACAATGAACAAAAGTAAATGAAGTATGCGCATTGTGCGTAAATGAATAAATGAATGAATGAATGATACTTTATTAATCCTTTGAAGGAAATTACATTGTCACACAGCTTCATCACTTTAACACACATAAAATTGTACACTCATACTATACTAATTGGCCACTTTAAGTCTAATGATAATAAATAGAAAAGTAGGGTTGATGAGTGGGTGAATAAATAAATAAATATGTACATCATACAGGAGAGATTAAAATCTAGGGTTTTATGCATTAAAACGTCTTATGGCAGCTGGAATAAAAGACTTCCTGAAGCGCTCCGGCTTGCATGCTGGTGCAATCAGTCTTTGACTGAAGATGCTGCTGTTAATTACCCCCAGGGCATGGAGGGGGTGTGCAGAGTTGCTCAGTATAGCCTTGAACTTGGATATGTGCATGAATCCTTCAAAAATATTACAACAATAAATACATACATAAGAAACTGAGAGTATGTAAAAAGTATACCTGTGACGGCCTCCTGCCTAGCAGGGCCTTCTGGGTGTGTGTATGTGTTTCCCCCTGTCTGCTGTTTGTTTCCTGTGTTGCAGGTTTCTGGTAGGTGGAGACTTGTTCTCGTAACTGGGAGCACCTGATCAGTCTCCCAGGGGTTAAAAGGCCCCCTCTCTCTCCCTCTTTCTCCCTCTCATCCACCCTGATGGCACCATGATTCTTGTTTGGTTGGCGTTGGCCTGGTTAAGTTTTGTTTCTTCCATCCGACACCCTTCACTCACCATTTTCCACTCATCCATCTGCAGACACGCTGATATCACATATTTACATACCTCATAAGTTTAGAATGCTTTTTGGTTAATTTGTGTTAATAAATCTTCAAATATTTACGTTAACACTGTGTACCTCCACTTTTTGTCATGGCTCATGAGCCGGGTCATGACAATACCCATATATAAAACACATATATATACAAAGATATTGCACTGTTGAATTGTGGTAAAGCTCCACATGGAATGAATTACTGCCTAGTTAAATAGTTAAATGAAAAATTAAATAGTGTGAAGTTCAAGTTCAGGTTTATTTACGGCCCCATATCAGTGTTTACAGTCTCAAACGGCTTCACATGCTGAAAAGTTTACAGCACACAGGACGACACTCCCCTTATTTAATCCTCATTAAGAACCAGACAAGAAAAGGAGTTAGTAAAACAAGAAAGAACCAAGTGCATAAATTCATGAATGCATAACTGTCCCTCTTCCCTCCTGAAGGGAAATGTGGTTTCGTTCGTGACATGTTATTCCTTTTCTGTGGGTATCGGGGCGCAACTTATCAAGTAATGGGATCTTCAGTTACACAATAATAAGTCTGAAAAATTACGAGGGAAAAGGGGGTTAGTCCTTGTGACCACCCAAACAGAGATGTGTGCCATGCTGGGGGCAATCAGATGAGAGGCCAGCCCTGACAACAGCAAACATGTTGGAAAAAAAAAACTCCTTGGGCAAAGTGCCGGTCTATTAAGAATATTTTTATTTATAATTCTCAGAATATTTCAGTGTTAAGCTACCACTATGTTGCTATAATTATGTTTTGGCACTTGCAAAAGACATTTTTATTTTGCTGAACATGAAGGTTTGACACGAGGCATAACTTTAGTATTTTTAGTTGAAAAAGCAGTAATGAACAATACACAAATGCCAACATGAGAACGCTTATAATAAAATAAAATAAAATAAAATAAAATAGGATGGCATGAAATAAAGGCAGGTGTCACTGGGCTTTGTCTCAGTGTTGCACTCACCTAGCCTGGCTGTAAGCGCCAGCTCAAAACCCGTTTGTATACTTCATATGGTTGGAAGGCCTCACAAACGGCTGGATGCATGTGCAAATAGCCAGAACTTGTTCCATGTACATACAACACATTCAAATTCATCTGCTGTTCTCCTGAGAATGAGTTAGGGATTCGATATGCATAAAGCCAAACATATAACTGCGTAAAACAACACATCCATGACCATAAAAAATATGGATTTGTTTTCTCTCTTTGTGTGCAAGTGCATGCAACAAAGCGAAGGCTAGACCTCCCTCAGTGTAAAAACTCTAAACGCCTTGTTGAACTCTATAAAAGGTTCGAGAGAGTGGATCCAGTTCCATTGCTGCATTAATTGGGCCTCCTGAGAGAAAAGGATCACATCATCATTCTGCTCTGACGCCTGAAATGAGCATTTTAAGCGCATGGACTATTGAGTAGTAGTGGAGAAGAAATCAGTATTTTTTTCACCTAAGGAACTATGCAGTGAGCCTTAGTGGAAGGACTGGAGTTTTTGGCAACTGTCCCATGACAAGCCCACAGGGTGTCCCATGACGAGCCCACGGGGACATCAGGCATCTACCACTGTCACTGCACGATGAGTACAGAGGACGGAGAAACTGAGTGTCGAGACCAAGAGGACGGGGTTCTTGCTGATCTCATAGGTGGCCCCCTCAGTGTCAGACAATGCCAGTCACTCTTCATCTTCAGGGAGAACACCTTGCTTTCCGGCTGGTCATCTCCACAACTTTTAATGAGGTAATGCGTCCAGCGAGGAGAGGACGTCCTGGCACTCTGACTCCATCTCCTTCTCAGTGATCTCCCTGTGGGCTCCCATCAGTTTCAGCTCCTCAGCGCCTAAGGTAAAGCCTGGAGAACCGCCTGGCACCTGGGGCTGAACAGTTAATCGAAGCGTTCCCGAAATCACAATATGCCCAAGTGCAAATCACGGAAGCTGCAATTTCTTGATAAAGGTAAAATACATCACAACATGCCAGTATAAGTGAAGGACTGCGGTGCTATAGAGATGCCGTGGCCTACAAGTCATGTTCTGATATAGGGAAGCATGCTTGTTTGGTACACACCAAAAATCACATCATCATCATTTTGCTATTTTTTTTTTCAGAATTAAATGCAAAAATGATCATTCCCACTAAAATCATGACTCTTACCACCATATATCAAGCAATATCTGTCAAAATAATTGCTTTTTTTTTTTTTTTTTTTTGCATATCATTCAGCCCTGCTGGTTGGGGTCACCAACACTCAAAAGCTTCTTAAAGTGAATACAATCTAATGCTTGTTTTGGATGATACTGTGAAGTATATTAAAGTTCCAGTGACTCAGATTTGCAAAATCTGCTTTTAAATATCTACTTTACATGATGTACATCATTATCTGAGTTCAAAGACTTTATGTTTGAAGTTTAAATATTAGAGATTTTTTTTGTTTGTTTCAGTTACAATATTGTAATGCATGTCTTAGTGTGCCGCTGTGAGCAGCCTCCTTCACTGTTAAGCACTCCACTTTTTAATCTTGTTTTTTTTTTTTCCAGTATATTTTCCTCTACTTCAGAGAATTTATTTTGGTTAAGATCTGCTTGAACATACTTAAATGATTCATTCACTCCCCGGGCCAATCACTAACAACTAAACAAACATTGTGTTGAAAACGCTGGAGCAGAGCAACACATCATTCCCCAAAGTTTCATCAAATTCCCATCAGTATCAGTGGCGTCTGAGATACTGCGCATGACCTACAATTAAACAAACTTAGCACCACCCCAAGGCCCAGCTGTGAATTTCTGAGAAGATCAGAGCGAAGCAATGACATACATAATTCCCCACAGTTTTATTAAAACCCAATCAGCAGTGTGTGAAATACTGCATGTGATAGACAAACAGAGAAGCCAGGTTTGAGCCTTAGTCCCTTTCCTTATTTCACTGTTACATTTCATTATAAATAGGCCTTTACATTTAAATATAGAGTCAATAAGCTATTTATCATTTGTCACATTGAACTGGTGACTACATCGGGAAATATCTGGCACAAAATCTCCCTGTATATTGTTATATTGTCTAATCAAACCATTCATTATTTGTCACATTGCTTTGACTGCCTTGCCCAACTCTTTTGTATCTCACTGTCGGAGGATAGCAACCAATACTGCTGCTGCTGGGATGCACATATAAAGTTGACACATTTTTTTCTACAAGATGTTACACACAGAAAAACTAATTTCAGTTCTTCAAATTTTTTCCTAAGAGTGATTTTTTTTTAAACGATTGTACCACTAGGAAAATATTTCACTGCATATAAGGGAGCATGTTATTATCCTGTCCTTGGCAGTGACCAAAAGCATCTTGATTTCTGTGAGTTTCTTTTGGCCTAAGGCACAGAACTACCTTGGTATCTAATATCATGTCCTCAAAAAACTTTCCAACCCACTAATATCTGCTAAATCCCTGGGAACAAATGTAAGCCTGATGACTTATGAGGTATTATTACTCGACCAGTGTGATAATTATTAGATGTACAGACCAACAAGATGTTATTATTGTTTCAGTGTGATACATTATTACACGCAGGTCACCAAATTATCAGCTTAGAGGGAACACCGGTCCTGAATGCTCCCTTGATGGATGATAAACACCCAGGAATATTCTGATATTATCTCATTTCTTGGCGATGACCCACTTCTACATGATTTTATATTTAGGCTACTTTCCAATTCATGAGCATTAGAGGTTTGAATTTCAAGCCGTCTTTCAAGCCACATCAAAAAGTGCAGTAGGCACCGGCCCCATGTCAAACAATCTATGCATGCATGTTATTGTGAACCACTACACTCTAGAGACACAATTATGTGATTTTGGTGGTGGTACTCAAGTGCCTTGAGAAATACTGATATGATGCAACAGGATTTTCCTCTGCAACATAAGAGCCGGTGCTACTTCCTATGGCAAACACCTGTAATTGATACTTTTTTTAAAATTTAGCATGTCAAGGAAGTGTAAGCACTCTTTCTGAAAACCCTCATCTTTGAGACAGATAATCCCATTAGCCCACTGAGGATAGCTCTTTTATCAGATGAATGATGAAATCAATATGTATATAATCTTGATAGATAGATAGATAGAAAAGGAAGGGAAAAGGAGGAGCCGTGAAAGTAAGGTTGCACCGTTTTTTTGGCCAAAATGAAATTTGTAATTAAGAATGCAAAGACTATATAGCCTCCCATACTTACTGAAATATGCGTTTTAAAGTTCAAACTGACAGAGCACCTAAAAGCCCTTTAAAGGCAGCATCATATTTTCTGGATTTAAGCTTTAACTGTGCCGACGGAGCACTGTTGTAAAACCAGCATTCCCCATAGGAGTGAAATGAACTCCATCACACTGAAATGGGCCAAGGATATCCAACTTAATGTGAGCGGTGTACAAAGCTCCCACCAAAACCCTGAACAAATGTGGCGTTAACATTGTTCGCCCACTTTCTGGCCTCGTCAAACTTCCGTGGACTGGCACCAGCCACCCACCAGCATCCCTGGGTGACGGCAGAGAGGATTATTTCATCCATGCAGACCCTCCTTCATCACTGCTGCTCGCTTCAGTCTCATGGTCTTGCTCGGCTCTACGCAGTGAATGAGCAGGACAGTCGGGGGCCGCTCATCCCACCGTCGCTCTCTGTGGTCTGTGATGCTCTTTCTCTGCTGGATGTCGCAGTCTCGCATGATCAAAATCTTATCTGCGGATGAAAAATCTCCCCAAAATACTCAAGATAAACAATAAAGGCTAAAAAATTAAAGACATTTTCCACTCCAATATCTCCACAGAGCAGCTTGAATCCATCTGGATGGTGGCAGCATGCTCATTTCAAATTAAGGGAGATGTTCCACTGATAAATGCATAACCAGAGTGCATGTGGAGCATATCACTGATTCATAGGTGACAAAACCAGCTCTATTTTCTTACTCCTGATTTGAATGGCAGTGATAGGGATTGTTACATGTTTTCCTGCTGCCCATGGTGTATATGTAGCCATGATGGTGTGTGGCGAATTAATGTGCTCAAAAGCAAATGAGAAAGCGCTTAGAGTTTCACCCTTTGATGTAATGCATGGAAAGAAAAAAATGGTATTTAACAAA